>CAUJGJ010000258.1:1191100-1198600 GCA_963170055.1 Halisarca cf. caerulea | reverse complement strand
TGTGTGTGTGTGTGTGTGTGTGTGTGTGTGTGTGTGTGTGTGTGTGTGTGTGTGTGTGTGTGTGTGTGTGTGTGTGTGTGTGTGTGTGTGTGTGTGTGTGTGTGTGTGTGTGTGTGTGTGTACATGTGTATGTACCCACACACATGTACACATACATATGTATGTGTGAATAGAATTTCAATTGTATACCAAACACACTAACTTCACAATAAAAAGGGTCAAAAATGTATGTTAAGACATTAGACAGATGTGGACCATCAACCCAGCAACCCCAGAATAGGAGTACCTCCTTAAAAGGACACTTCACAACAAAAAGGGTCAAAAATGTATGTAAAGGCATTTGACAAATGCTGAAGACATCAACCCAGCAACACCAGAATATGAGTATCTCCTTAAAAGGACACTTCACATGTAAGGGTGCTTGCTGTGGTCTTAGAGAGGCCTTCACCACTGAGGCTATATTGTGTGTGCAAACACTACTCAACACATGATTGTCACTTGTGGTTCCTGTACAGTTGGACCTCTATCACTCAACACTCTGTGGGCAGCACGATAGTGTCAGATTACAGAGGTAGTTGGATCACGGAGGGTCAGTACCTCACAAGATGGTGTCCATTGATAGAGGAGTCAGATAACAGAGGCCCCACGTACGGCAGTGATCAGTGGAATTATCTCCCCTGTTACGAGCAGTTGGTAGCTAGGCATGATAGCTCAACAGATATCGATGCCTCCATAGCAACAACATATGCTCATTGCACACATCACTGACCACTGCTTATGCTGCATGCTGGTCAGCTGTTTTGCCCTCAATTTCCTCATATGTACATGTAGTATGTGGTACACACTGTAGGCGTTGATGTGCTGTCCAGTCAGTTGCAATCAAGCATGTGAACATCACACAACAAGTGCTGCTAGCAAGTGAAACAGTGGGGTTCAAACTGCGCACATTTGCACTGTGTACATGTGTGTATAATACAATGCTGTACATGGGCTCCAAGAATGCTGATCGAAGGTCTCCTCTATATGAGTATAAGGTATTGGACTGCAATCTGAATACACTGTGGAGTGTGCCAGCTGACCAGAGGAGGACTAACCCAGCACAGCAGAGACCCGTGTGTCAGATACAATGCATGTTGGCTGTGTGTGTACAGTGTACGCACTTACACTACCAACATTACACACACAGAGAGAGAACTATAGCACACTCCCTAGTCACTGGTACCTTCACATACTCTACCTTCTAGCAGTATCACATATATTCTACAATACCTTTACATATAAGTAGTACTGAATATATATATGTATATATTTTTGGAGCTCAAAAACATACCAAAAGTGAGTTTTTAGTGTCATTGCCTAAGCACAAACCCCTATTCCACCATTTTTTCCACGTCATCCCTATAATATAGGGACTACTACCGTACTCCATAATGGTCGTACCCTACCCACTTCTCCTTACAGTTTTCCCATTGCAAAGGACGACTGGGCAGTAGACAATCACCTACGCATACCCCATAGACATGAACATAACAGGAAATTGAGGACAAAACACTGACCAGCTTGTGCCATAAGCAGTGGTCAGTGATATGTGCAATGAGCATATACATCTGGTAAGATACCTCACCTAAGTACCAACCTGCTCTTAACAGAGGAGATGTTTCTACTGATTACTCTACAACACTCACGCACAGATTGAATACGTGGTGCAAGAAACTGTGTGCATCTTGTAGATGTAAATGGAGCATTTAATGGTGGGATAGCTATGATAAGGAACCACATGTGATATTCACGTGTTGAGCAGTATTTGCAAGCACAGTAGGACTTCAACAACAAGAAAGCCACTGGGACCACAGCAAGCAACCCTCTACTGTAAATAGAGGTGCCCCTTCGTCGGAGAGTGTATAAAATAGGCAGATGTAAACATGCCAATGTGAGGGATTTTGATGGTACACAGTTCATATATTGACAAGTTGATTATCAAATATCTCATAATAACAAAGGACTGACTGAGTTAAAGTGAAAAATAATCTGGCCACCAAAGCACTCCTCAGTCATGTGACTTGGGCTCTCATGCCATTCACCCACTTGACACTAGATCACATGACAGCCTACTTGTCATACGATTTGGTGTGAAGTGGATGAATCGACATAACACCCGCATGTGGGGAAGGACGGACACCTGCATACACACACGGGCACACCCACCCACCCACACATACACACACACACACACACATTCTGGCTCTAACTACAGTTTTCCCATTGTAAAGGACGACTGGGGCAGTAGACAACCACCTACACAAACCCTACAGACATGTACACAACAGGAAATTGAGGACAAAACGGCTGACCAGCATGCATCATAAGCAGTGGTCAGTGATGTGCGCAATAAGTGGATGCTATTGTTATGAAGGAATCAATGTCTGTTGAGCTATCTCAATAAAGTACAAATCTGTTCGTAACAGGCGGGATATTTCCACTGATCACTCTACAACACTCACGCACAGGTTGAATGGGAGCTGTAAAAAACTGCGTGCATCTTGCAGATGTGAATGGAGCATGTAATGGTACCACAGCCGTGATAAGAAACCACAAGTGACATTCACGTGTTGAGTAGTATTTGCATGCACAGACGCAAGTACACAAAGGCACACATACAGTACAACACATGGCTGAACACATGTATGTGTGCACACACAGAAGTGCATGGAAGGACTTGAGTCCTTAACTGCGGTTAATGTGAGAGTGCATATTCCCTCCAGGTTAAAAGTAAATACTGTGGATGTGGGGTCCACTATGTAACACACACCATGGGGGCTAGGGGTAACACACACCATGGGGGCTAGGGGTAGCACACACCATGGGGGCTAGGGGTAGCACACACCATGGGGGCTAGGGGTAGCACACACCATGGGGGCTAGGGGTAGCACACACCATGGGGGCTAGGGGTAGCACAAACCATGGGGGCTAGGGGTAGCACAAACCATGGGGGCTAGGGGTAGCACACACCATGGGGGTTAGGGGTAGCACAAACCATGGGGGCTAGGGGTAGCACACACCATGGGGGCTAGGGTAGCACACACCATGGGGGCTAGGGGTAGCACACACCATGGGGGCTAGGGGTAGCACACACCATGGGGGCTAGGGGTAGCACACACCACGGGGGCTAGGGGTAGCACACACCACAGGGGCTAGGGGTAGCACACACCACGGGGGCTAGGGGTAGCACACACCATGGGGGCTAGGGGTAGCACACACCACGGGGGCTAGGGGTAGCACACACCATGGGGGCTAGGGGTAGCACACACCACGGGGGCTAGGGGTAGCACACACCATGGGGGCTAGGGGTAGCACACACCATGGGGGCTAGGGGTAGCACAAACCATGGGGGCTAGGGGTAGCACACACCATGGGGGCTAGGGGTAGCACAAACCATGGGGGCTAGGGGTAGCACAAACCATGGGGGCTAGGGGTAGCACAAACCATGGGGGCTAGGGGTAGCACACACCATGGGGACTAGGGGTAGCACACACCATGGGGGCTAGGGGTAGCACACACCACGGGGGCTAGGGGTAGCACACACCATGGGGGCTAGGGGTAGCACACACCATGGGGGCTAGGGGTAGCACAAACCATGGGGGCTAGGGGTAGCACACACCATGGGGGCTAGGGGTAGCACAAACCATGGGGGCTAGGGGTAGCACAAACCATGGGGGCTAGGGGTAGCACACACCATGGGGACTAGGGGTAGCACAAACCATGGGGGCTAGGGGTAGCACACACCATGGGGGCTAGGGGTAGTACACACCATGGGGGCTAGGGGTAGCGCACACCTGGGGACTAGGGGCAACACACATCATGGCCATAAATAAAACTGTAGGTTAATCTTAGACTAACCCCCTCACTGTTTCCTTCTTTGCACACCCTTTGTCAAACCTTGGACACTATGTACAACTACAAAGTTGAGATAAGATCTCTCCATCTCTTCTCCCTCCCTCTCTCCAACTCCCTCATACACACACACACACACACACACACACACACACACACACACACACACACACACACACAACACACACACACACACACACACACACACACACACACACACACACACACACATTGGGCCTGCCACACCCTGTACATATATTACTGAACACCTCCACAAGCATTGCTATAGCAGACACAATTATGCCAGTCAGCACAGCAATAGGCTAACCAATAAAGTAAGAACTATAGGCTACCATCTGGAAGCAATACACACCTACGTATGTAGGCATGTACCTACAGTACCACTTCCCATACAGTGAAACCACTCTTCAAGACCAACTGCACACAAGGACCAACCGTGTAAACAGACCGCTGTAGGGTCATCTCAGTACCTGCTTACAGAGGCCACTACTGCTGCTTACAGAGGTCACTACTACTGCTTACAGAGGCCACCACTGCTGCTTACAGAGGCCACTACTACTGCTTACAGAGGCCACCACTGCTGCTTACAGAGGCCACTACTACTGCTTACAGAGGTCACTACTGCTGCTTACAGAGGCCACTACTGCTGCTTACAGAGGCCACTACTGCTGCTTACAGAGGCCACTACTGCTGCTTACAGAGGCCACTACTACTGCTTACAGAGGCCACTACTGCTGCTTACAGAGGCCACTACTACTGCTTACAGAGGCCACTACTGCTGCTTACAGAGGCCACTACTACTGCTTACAGAGGCCACCACTACTGCTTGCCCCTCGGTGGTCTCTGTAGACAGGGTTGAGGAGAGATCTTACATGACATGACATGCGTGTACAGTTGTGAGAATACAGAAACCTTACAAATGGTATAACCTATTGAACACAATTCTGAAGATTGCCTTGTAAGTGGGATCATTCTAAAAATAGCTGAAATGATGACATAATGATGATAATTCAATTTAGGTACAAATATGCATAGCCCATTCTTTGCACACACTTGTGTAATTAGTGAATTATCAACACCACAGATTTAACCAATCAACTGCCTCTGTGCCAAATTGATAACCTGGGAGCACCAGCACACCACAGGAGACAAGAGACCATGTTCACCAACCAGAGCGAACCCTCACCTGTCCAGACCAGAGACCATGTTCACTATCCAGAGTGAATCCACACCTGCCCAGACCAGAGACCATGTTCACCAACCAGAGTGAACCCTCACCTGCCCAGACCAGAGACCATGTTCACTATCCAGAGTGAATCCACACCTGCCCAGACCAGAGACCATGTTCACCAACCAGAGTGAACCCTCACCTGCCCAGACCAGAGACCATGTTCACCAACCAGAGTGAACCCTCACCTGCCCAGACCAGAGACCATGTTCACTATCCAGAGTGAACCCTCACCTGCACAGAGCAGAGACCATGTTCACTATCCAGAGTGAACCCTCACCTGCCCAGACAAGAGACCATGTTCACCAACCAGAGCGAACCCTCACCTGTCCAGAGCAGTGGGAGCAGCCTATGTCTGGATATAAACAAGCGATTCGAGTTTGAATAACTCGAATTGCTTGTTTATATCCAGTAAAGCGATTCGAGTTTGAAAAACTCGAATCACTTGTTTATATCGCTTGATTTGAGTTTGAAAAACTCGTGGGCCACCTACGGCCCTGGAAACTCAAATTGCTTGGAAATTTTCGTTATTGACTAAACTAACACTTCGAAGAACTCTTCTGGTCCAAAAGACTCTTTACTGATGAAATCAGGAGCAAACAAACGAATTTCACAGAAATATAGTCAAAAGATTTTGTACCGACTCAGTGTACTCCATGTTGTTGACATACATACATATATATAGACATTGTTCATACAGTGAAGCTCTGCAGTTACCTTGGCTCAATCTTTGCATCATCATAGTACAATAATGTGAATGATACTGTTTAGACTAAGGAGTACAGAACAGCAGGCCGTACAGATTACCCAAGTAGTCGGACAAGTGATTTCTGAATATGTGAAGGACCTTAGTGTTCTTAATCTCTCATGCAGGAATGCACTCAACCGGGGGTCTGAAAGAATTAGGGAAGTGGAGAGTCGGAGGTATGGAGTAATACACTTGAAACGAGAGTGGTGTGGCATTGATACATAGTTTGCACGTACACTGCAAGTATTATAGTTGTTTGCGATGATCTGTTTTGTGTTTGTGATTGCGTTTGTGATTGCGTTTGTGATTGTGTTTGTGATTGTGTTTGTGATTGTGCTGTGATTGTGATGATTGTAAGTCCAAAGCAGTTAGGGAGCCGAAGAGCTGGAGATGGGACAGTGTTGTGCAGAGAAACATGTAAAATGCTACACAGAACGTACAGTAGCACTCTACTCAGGAATCTAACACTTTAAGGGGCGACCCAAATGCCTGTCAATGCTGCCTGCATGCTCGTCTAACAACACTGAGTCCAGTTGGTAGTGTACATCCATATAAAGGGGGAACAACCACATTCCAACATGTATGCTGGCATGTACAGTATGTACTGTATGTGGAGAGGGTGTGTACAGGTCTGTTGCTACGGGTTGGCAGCTTTTCACATGTACTAGATAGCATTTGATCACCTGACAATGCCACGTGTGTGTGTGTGTGTGTGTGTGTGTGTGTGTATGTGTGTGTGTGTGTGTGTGTGTGTGTGTGTGTGTGTGTGTGTGTGTGTGTGTGTGTGTGTGTGTGTGCAATCCAGAGGGATGCCTATTACACCCACCTGTACACACTACCTATGTGTAGCAGGGCTCTCCCTAGGATAAAGTGTATTGTTACCATTATTGCAGGCGTGTTGGGAACAAAAGGTGCTAACAGTAAGCAGTGGGTGGCACACCGTCAGCCCCTAGTCACATGATACCCCACGACAACACAGCCTCAACCCTCTCCATCCAGGATGACAAAATCCAACCCATCACAACCCTCATCCTCACCCCGTGAGGCCTCAGGTGACACAGCCCCTGCCCAGGAACCTAAACTCGTACTGCCCCAACCCTCCTGATCCCCAGGGACACAAACCCAACCCTCCTGAACCCCAGGGTGACACAGCCCCCACCCTCCTGAGTTCCAGGGACACAGCCCCCACCCCCCTGAATTCCAGGGGCACAGCCCCAACTCTTCTGAGTTCCAGAGACACAAAATTCCAGCTGTGTCACATATTTGGCTTCAATGGTGGACAAATGGAGTTCTGAGAAGCACAGACCACAATATACACACAGGAAGCTCTACTACTGAGAACCACACAGACAGTGTGGTGAGTACAGTACCACATACATGTCCCAAATTACCAAACTTCTTTGGACCTTGAACCTCTTCAAACACTACTATCACAACATGTGGGACCAGGGAAGATGCTTAGACCCAGAGGGAGTCACACTCAGTCATCATCAGATGGTGTCATGTGGCCTCTACCACAATGTCATTCAGAATGTTCAATTTGCTATTCTCAGAACAGACTACTGAGAGTACTCATCAAACATGATAGTTGTCACACACACACACACACACA
>CAUJGJ010000258.1:1183600-1186100 GCA_963170055.1 Halisarca cf. caerulea | reverse complement strand
TAGGCCATCAGATGCATAGGGTCACCCTTCCTGTGCTCAGCACCAGTGTTTCCTACACAGAGCAGGAATGAAAATGTTTTCAACATATTATGTCTATAATCCCTACAGTTCTACTAGGCTAGATGGGACTTGGTGACCATCTCTCGGAAACTCAAGTTACAAGAATTGGCATCCTTTCTTGTCACCAAGGCTACCATTTTAACCCATAACAATGAGTGTTGACCGAATTCAATGAGTGGAAAATCCTTGACAGGAAGTTTTGAGAGGTTTCCAGGATTCCCTTGCAGAGAATAGTAAAAATTCCTGCAATTGCTGCGGGCACCCTTGCTGGAGGCTCCGCCCACCAAGATCCACTGTTGAAAAAGGGTCCTCATCTGCTGTACACTACCCCGGCATTGCAGTACAGGGGCAGCTAGGTGCTAATACCAATACACACATTGACCGGCTTCAGCTCAAAACTAAGATGACCATGTACAGGACTACATGCATACACACCACAGTGAACCTCACTACAGTGAACCTCACTCATACAATACCTGGTATAGTACAGTCAGACCTCACTTATCTGCACACATCTGTCCTGGATGAAATTGCAGATAAAGTGAGGGAATGAGGGAGCATTAGTATAGTGTACAGTAGGATTATTGCAGGTTCGTTCTGATGAAAGCTATTGCGGAAGGTGAGGGAACTGGATATTCTGAGGTGTGGACAAGTGAGGTCTCATTGTACATACTTAACCCTGTACAGCACATAGTACAATACGTACGTACATGCGTACTTATGTACTCGTCACTTTGTGCGTATGTATCCGATCTGCGTACACTACACAAACAGACCTGCTACATACATTTAGCGAGAAATTACAATAGAGTGAAACTGCTCTAATTCACCTTTTATAAACCACCACCCCGCTAATCTGCCCTAGTTACCGAAAAATGAATTAGAATGCACGTAATGAGTGTAAACCGCATGAATCCGCCAACCCCACTAATCCACCATAAAACTGACATTCCCAATTGTGGCTGAGTAGAGAGGTTTCACTGTGGTGATAAGTGCATATCCACCCAAGGTACTACCTAAGCAAGTTCTATTGTAAAACGTTCAACTGGGCCTACAAAACTCAAACGCATGATGATATTGTTACACAGCCATTGCAATGCACTCACCTCTTTCTCCACTCCCAATGAATGGCTGGTGTACTGCAAGTTGACGCTGTCTTCAGTTGCTGGTTTGGAATCACAGGATGCTTTACACGTTAGAAATCCTGTCTGGTTTGGCCACAACTGGACTGCACCTGAAAGACATGATTGAGGGAATGTAGCATGTGGGGGTGGGCGTACTCACACACACACACACACACACACACACACACACACACACACACACACACACACAGACACATACAAACACACACACATACAAACACACACACACACACACACACACACACACACGCGCACACACACACACACACACACACACACACACATACACACACACACACCTTGGTTGGGGTCCAGAGGGTGGACAGTCCAGCCATATCTACTGATACATGTTAACTGGATAATTTTCATTTCAACCATTTTGTAGGAGCCAGCCTCCGTCTATACATGGGAGTACAACAGCACATCAAACAAAGCATAAGATTGCGTAATTATAACATATGTATTTGTACAGTGAAAACCGTTCATTATGAACTACCCTTTAGAAGAACTACCTGTCTAAAACAACCACTAAAGGCTGCATGGTTCCCAGACCACCTCCATGATACCAATGGACCTCTATATAAGAGCCCTCTGTAAACAAGGACCACCTGTAAACAAGGACCACCTGTAAACAAGGACCACCTGTACACAAGGACCACCTGTAAACAAGGATCACCTGTACACAAGGACCACCTGTACACAAGGACCACCTGTATACAAGGACCACCTGTATACAAGGACCACCTGTATACAAGGACCACCTCTATACAAGGACCACCTGTATACAAGGACCACCTGTATACAAGGACCACCTGTACACAAGGACCACCTGTAAACAAGGATCACCTGTACACAAGGACCACCTGTACACATGGATCACCTGTAAACAAGGACCACCTGTATACAAGGACCACCTGTATACAAGGACCACCTGTATACAAGGACCACCTGTATACAAGGACCACCTCTATACAAGGACCACCTGTATACAAGGACCACCTGTATACAAGGACCACCTGTATACAAGGACCACCTGTATACAAGGACCACCTGTATACAAGGACCACCTGTATACAAGGATCACCAGTAAACAAGGACCACCTGTACACAAGGACCACCTGTACACATGGATCACCTGTAAACAAGGACCACCTGTACACAAGGACCACCTGTACATGTGGATCACCTCTATACAAGGACCACCTGTACACATGGATCACCTGTACATGTGGATCACCTATATACAAGGACCACCTGTACACATGGACCACCTGTACACAAGGACCACCTGTACA
>CAUJGJ010000258.1:1171100-1178600 GCA_963170055.1 Halisarca cf. caerulea | reverse complement strand
CAATTCTGCGTACACAGGAAACAACAGTACCTGCTTATGTTCATTGCTGTCCATTGTCACTTTTGGGATTACCTCCGTGGTAACAGAATCCCCTGGTGCAAGAACCTATGTAGGGAATTCCCCAGAGTATGACCAGAACTTGGTACGTGGTATGTAGATAAGACTGCTTTTGTGTCAAATGAATGCACACAGTCCTGGAGTGTATTCTGATAATAAAGAACTCTTACTGAAAGAACAGTTGGCAAGCAATCTAATCTGCATGACTACCCAGGAAGACTGATGCCCTTACTGTATTTCCTGCATACTTTCACATGTATACACACATACACAATAAGACACGTGTACACACACGTAACATACGTATGAAGTATTGTACATATTCACATATGTACAGTATATTGCAGACAAAGGTGGACGATATCAATGCAAACTGCACACATGCGTACACATGTACATTGAGACCTGATTTATCTGACCACGTTTTCCCTCATAAAATGTAATTAATAAGCTAGATGTTGGATAATTTGGGCATAAAATGTAAACTTGGTGATGGGGATTCATGATGGAGGGTCAAATGATTGACATTTTCAGATAAGCAGTGTTGGAAAAGTGTGACTGTCCATGACTACGTATGCAAGTACTGTACACAACATTACGTGTGCAGATGTACAAGCATACACATATGATGGTGACATACACACACACACACACACACACACACACACACACACACACACACACACACACACACACACACACACAAAACACACACACACACACACAAACACACACACACAAACACACACACACATGTGCAAACCATGTATACTATATTAGTATAACTCACTATTCCAGGATGAACTGGTTCCAGTTTCCAAACCAATGTCAGATCCGTCAACATCAATGGAATCTGCAAGTGGTTCTTGAGGGTCACCTCCACAGCCACAGGTTCTAAGAGCAGATGGATGGTTGACAGAAGATATAGCAACAACACACACGAGACAAGCACACACACACACACACACACACACACACACACACACACACACACACACACACACACACACACACACACACACACACACACGAGACAAGCGCACACACACACACACACACACACACACACACACACACACACACACACACACACACAGTCAGCACAAAGCACAAATGAAATGTACGTGTCAACTTTGGATGACTTAAACAATAGAATACAGTGAAACATGAACTTGCATAGTGCGAAATTTTGGTTAACATGAAAGCAGAAAATAGCCCCTGCAATGCCTGCAGTGTTCCTAACTATTCCGATAATAAGAACACTTTTCATCAGTCCCTTGAGTTTCGTGTTAAGAGGGATCCACTGTAGATAGCTAATATAGCAATGGTCTCCCTCCCCAAACACTTTACCCCAGAAAAAAACAGAAAAACAAAAAAAACCTGATACAACATACAATCATGGGCAGGTTCACACACAGTAGGACATACAAACTCAGAAAGAGCCTCCGAAGACATATGTATATAATAATTATTATTATTAAAGATCATAATGAAACTTAAATTGTATTTTTATCTCTCCAGGACCATTTGGCACACTGCCCACTAATGTCAATGACACATACAAATAAATGTATCTATAAACAAACACGAGCACACATGCACACATGCACACATACACACACATATTATGCATGCGTTTCGCATCCGTACAGTGAGACACACAGACTCACCATTTACAACACAGTAAGGTCTCCGTGTGTTGGGAGTCCGACTGTTCATGAACAGTACACATGGCTCAAGGCCCGAGTTGGAGTGTTCGTCCTCCCCCACACACCCAGCGGCCATTTTCTCCAACTTTCTTAGCTGGCTCAGGTCAACCTCTGACAGTTGTTGAGAGGTGACCCCTGTCAGACTGATGGAGTAGAGAGTGGGGTCACCTGTTCTGTTTCTCCCTCGACATACGAGGTCTGATAGTGTGAGCTTTGGCTGATCATACCCAGAGATTGTGAAAACGTTGGAATAATCTACAGTGTGTGTGTGTGTGTGTGTGTGTGTATGTGTGTGTGTGTGTGTGTGTGTGTGTGTGTGTGTGTATGTGTGTGTGTATGTTGTGTGTGTGTGTGTGTGTGTGTGTGTGTGTGTGTGTGTGTTTGTGTGTGTGTGTGTGTGTGTGTGTGTGTGTGTGTGTGTGTGTGTGTGTGTGTGTGTGTGTGTGTGCATGTGCATGTGTGTGAACACGTTTGAGTATGCATAAGAAGGAATACAACAGGAATACTGTACATAACTACAAATACGCACATATGTACATACGTACATATGTGCACATAACCAGCTCATACATGTGTATCCTAAGCACACACATACATCTGAAATCGGACTTGGACCCAGTACTACTGAACAGAAATCGGACTTGGACCCAGTACTACTGAACAGAAATCGGACTTGGACCCAGTACTACTGAACAGAAACAATGTCAAAAAACTAAACTCCTAAAATTGACATGAGACCAATTCTTATCGTTTTGTGCCACCCTCAAACTGGTACTGTTGGTGCACTGATTTGAGACATGCAAACATTCTGAACATGATCAACAACAGTCCACAATGTTGAGATTCATTCATATCTCCAGTTTGTAGTGAAAACCAAAGCGCCACACTACTGTCTTGGATGGCAGGGTTTATATTGGAGCGGGGGCAACAGGGCATTCACTCCCCTTCCCTCTGGTGACTCTGTCAGCTCCCTTGAAACTATATAACACCCTTGCATAACTGCTTCTGTAGTATATTAATAAACCTACTCAAGTCGTTTAAAATGGCCTCAAATGTGTACTGTACTTACTTCCTTATAAGGCCTAAAGTCGCATCTTCTCTGAGGGAACATATAGCAAAATAACCTAGCTATTGACACACACCTCAGCACTGTCTCGCATGCTGTTTACTATCTTCCTTGCCCCCTCCCCCCTCCCCCGGTAATGTATTGCTGTACAATGACATTCCAATATCCCTCCCTCCCCCCCCCCCCCCCACACACAAGGAATTAGGCGCCTCAGTTTGCCTCCTCCCCTCCACACCAATTCCTGCATTCAGCCCCTGTCCAGGATTCCTGCCAATGTGAATATACTGCACAAGGTATGTAAGTACGTACGAAGATGTGCATGATGTCATTATGTTGTACGTATGTGCGTGCACACACTTGCAGCCAACAGCTGCTCCTGTTCCGTTTTCCCCTTCTTCAGAAAAGGACATCCAGGACACGTGCTAGTGGCAGAGAAAATGACAGTCACTTCACTGGACACAATGTCCGGGACGACCAGTAGAGGCAAGGGTTGGATGCTGTCTTCGGAGGAGGATGTACTCCACAACTTGCTGAGGTCAACACTATGATGCGAGGAGCTGTATATTTGCTGGAAAGAGAGGGCCATGGGGAGGGGGGGGGGGGGTGTTAAGATGATTTCAAGCATCTTTGCTTATGCATGTGCACACACACACACACACACACACACACACACACACACACACACAAGACATACATATGTAGATGAGAATTACACGCACACTATGTTTCCTCACCAGACAACAATAGATGTATGTACATGCACACATACGTGCATCCAACATCCCAGGTAAATACACAGACACATACAGCATGTACGTACATATGTACACACACACACTACTATACCTTCAATACGAAGATATACTCTTTGCACAGAGGCAGTTGCATGGCTAGTGTGTGTCTGTGGTCAGTGTTGGTGAGGATGCACTCATAGGCACACCGTGCTTCTTCAAACATCTCGCGTTGACAGCAGTGGCGGGCCAGTGTTGTCTGAACAAACACCTGAGATACAGGGAGGGAGAGGAGAGAGAGAGAGAGAGAGAGAGAGAGAGAGAGAGAGAGAGAGAGAGAGAGAGAGAGAGAGAGAGAGAGAGAGAGAGAGAGAGAGAGAGAGAGAGAGCAAGCACATTAGTTTGTCAGGATATTCCCCAGGATAAAACAGTACATAAGTACGTACATAGAGTGATGTAAATTTAAACTTATCCCTACCATATCTTTACCATCATAATGTACCTGACCCTTCAATGCCACCCAAATCTTATTGACACAATAGTACCGCAGAGCATTAAATTTTTGAGAAGCTAAACTTTCGGTGTTGGCCACTTTTGAAATATTCACGGAAATAACCTTTGTGGGTCAGTCGTTCAGCTGCTACATACCAAATACTGCGCCAATATTTCATGCTGCGCAAATTTTGCACTCAAGTGCTCATCCTTTAAAAACACGAAAGTTCAGATCCTCAAAATTTACTGCTATTCGGTGTATATACGTATGCACATACATGCCCACATGCAAGCACTCACATACACACACATGCACGTACACACGTGCACACATGTGCCACACCGTGACGCGTGTATGCGTGCATGCACACACACACACACACACACACACACACACACACACACACACACACACACACATGTGCACACATGTGCCACACCATGACGGGTGTATGCGTGCATGCACACACACACACACACACACACACACACACACACACACACACACACACACACACACATACACACACACACACACACACACACACACACACACACACACACGAACACACACACACATGCACGCGCACACACACAGACACAGACACACACACACACACACACACACACACACACACACACACACACACACACTTCAGACAAGTTCCATGTTTTCCCCTTGAGTACTGACAGTACACTCTTGAGAGCCCTAGCCCCATGTATTGGATGTCTGGCCTTGTTGTACCTGTGGGCGGCCAGCATTATGTAAAGACAATACTTGCGATGCATCCCGTCCTGGAGGAAGCAATTGGCGGCCTCTTCGAATGCCAGAGCTGATTTGAGATCAGAGTTCACCAAGAACGCACTCTGAAAAGGAATAGGCTTGAATGTTATTCAAAAGTATACACACTTGCATGTACGTACATGTACACATGCACACACACACACACACACACACACACACACACACACACACACACACACACACACACACACATACACGCACACGTACACACACACACACACACACACACACACACACACACACACACACACAAACACACACACACACAAATACACACACACACACACACACACACACACACACACACACACACACACACACACACACAAAGCATACAATCATATGAGTGCATCAAATTCTACTGCAGCATGTGCTATAACTTCTACGGGATTTTATGTTCAAAGTTTTAGCGGACTGAAAGCCATCTGCGAAAGTTTATACCTGTAAAAGTGAGACTCTTATGTAATGGCAACACATGGCTGTCCACAAATATAACAAGCAATTCGAGTTTAAAAAACTCACGGGCTGCCTACAGCCTTGCAAATTATAATCATTTGGAAATTGTCGTTATTGACGAAACTAAAACTTTGAAGTACTCTTTGGAGCTAAAAGACTCTGCTGATGAAATGAGGAGCAAATATGCAAATTTCGAGAGCCGAGAAATTGAGTACCACCTTAACGTTCGCCATATTGTTGACATACGTATATACATATAGATAGATGTACGTATACGGTAGATATAGTTACGGATATTATAGACACTTACAGTGAAAGTAAAACTAATATATTGGGCTGCCTTCAACATTGATAGAATTGAAGATATGAAAAGGTTCCCGCCCACATGAAAATTAAACTGCACACAGTATACAGGTATACACGTACACAACATTGCACACTAGGTATACGTACATACTGTGAGACAGAATGGCTAATATGCCAAAGTTGATAATTGGTATAATTTCCTGAATACCATTGTGGCACATTAAGTGGTTGCCACTGTGATTCTCACAGTACTTGGTCCTGCAAGTGATGCAATCACTTCTGATTATCATCTTCATCAAGGCAATCAATCACTGCCATTGCGACAATGGAGAGCAAGGGCAGAAAATCTCCTGCCACAGCTACCACAGCTATTACATGGGCTGCAACCTCAGCCTCCCATGCCCGCTGTGTGATTATGAACTATCATCTTGAGGAGATTAAACTGTTGTTACAAAATCAGTGATTATCCGATTCTAGCAGACAATGAAGAGCAAGGGCAGAAAATCTCCTGCCACAGCTACTACAGCTACTACATGGGCTGCAACCTCAGCCTCCCACGCCTGCTGTGTGATTATGAACTCCTATCATTTTGAGGAGATTAAACTGTTGCTACAAAATCAGTGATTACCCTATTCTAGTAGACAGTGATTGCGGCTGACAAGCTACCATAGTTAACCTTAGTCTTTGTAGTCAACAGCTTTTTCTATCTTACTCTGGACTTTTGCAATGTGGACAAAAAGAGTTTCAGCAAAAAATGATTCAGCAGATTCAGCAGTACATGTGCGATATTGTGAACCAGGAGTGAAGTTGTATAGCAGACTAGTACCCCTTTTGTGAGACCACTTTTGTGAACGACCACCCCTCTCGTAAGACTGGCTAAGTTCTCCCTCGTGAGATACCACCTTGCACAGGTCCCTAAGGATGGTCTCCCAAAAGGGGCCCTACTGGAGTTTAAGCATTACTCCCAACAAACCTTGTTGGTCTCTGAAGACATACGAACAAACATCCAGGCTGCTTCCCTGAACCTTCGCTGGCTCTTGAGTAGGTCGCAATAGATGAGTTGTGCGCGGAAGGCAAAGTGCGGAGACCTGCACACAGAGCGATACATACAGAACATGTACCTGAATCTCGGGAGGTGATACAGAACATGTACCTGAACCTTGGGAGGTGATACAGAATACGTACCTGAACCTCGGGAGGTGATACAGAACATGAGGGGAATAGGAACATGCTGTGTGGTGATCTCCTATGTGAGACTGGGAGGTGAACGTGTGTATACAAACTACCAAGCAGTGAAACTGTCAAGAGTGGGTGACTACAGTGTGGTGAGGGGTGACTATAGTACAGTGGGTGAGGGGTGACTATAGTGCAGTGGGTGAGGGGTGACCAAGGTGCAGTGGGTGAGGGGTGACCAAGGTGCAGTGGGTGAGGGGTGACCAAGGTGCAGTGGGTGAGGGGTGACCAAGGTGCAGTGGGTGAGGGGTGACCAAGGTGCAGTGGGTGAGGGGTGACCAAGGTGCAGTGGGTGAGGGGTGACCAAGGTGCAGTGGGTGAGGGGTGACCAAGGTGCAGTGGGTGAGGGGTGACCAAGATGCAGTGGGTGAGGGGTGTCTAAGGTGCAGTGGGTGAGGGGTGACCAAGGTGTAGTGAGTGAGAGGTGACCAAGGTACAGTGAGTGCGAGGTGACCAAGGTGCAGTGGTGAGGGGTGACCAAGGTGCAGTGGTGAGGGGTGACTATGGTGCTATTGTGAGGAGATTGTCACAGTGTAATGGGTGCAGGTGACTGTGGTGTAGTACATGAAGGGTGACTACAGTGTTGAAGCATGTGCACAAGAATGCACGCACGCATGCACACACAGATACACACACACACACACA
>CAUJGJ010000258.1:1166100-1168600 GCA_963170055.1 Halisarca cf. caerulea | reverse complement strand
CCTCTGATAATGGACACTCCGAAACCGCTCTACAAAGGACGCAGGTTGAGGTCCCAAAATATTCTCTCCCTATTATTCTAATACATAATGAATCTTCCAAAGAGGACAATCTCCTTCCACTGTAGTCCAGCTAGTTAGCCTAAGTGTGTATTGACAATTGCCAGTACCTGATTTAGGATGTCGAAGAGGGTCAGACATCTCCTCTTGGCTGGGAATTTCTTCTCCGCTTGGAGTAGAATCATCAATGTCGATGAGCTGGGCCTCCCCTCGAGCCTCTGATGTCTTGAGTGGACCATTCGGTACAGACTGGACAGAAGTAGACTGAAAGGATAGTTTGACTGGAGATTGAACAGTTTCTATAGCCTAAAGTTGAGGAATGCGAAAAACAAGCACAAATGCAAACATAGATTTACGTACATACACACTTGCAGATATCCAGCATATGGTGGAACCCCTCTATTCTGGTCACCTTGGGATCAGAAAGGATTGTCGTCATTATTGAGATGCCCTCATTTCAGGGGCTAAGTTTTTCCATATCAAAGTATAGTGAAGAATTTGGTTCCAGTAGTACGTATGTGTCTATAACAGAGGGGCATCCGCAATTCAAGGGTCTGGATTAGAGTGGTTCCTCTGTATACAAACATCACATTGGCTTACACATTCAACAATGTGTATGTATCAATACATATGTACAGATTCATGTGCATTTAATACAAGAAAGCAAGAAAATTTAGGCACTAGTCGTAGATAACTTCCACTCAAAGTACAGTAAGCCTGCTGCCTCCATCTACGTACACCGCACAGTGCATGCAAACACACAGTAGTGTGTTCTTGTGTGAAGGTGCGCCGATAAGCATACAGGACTATGTACAGTGAGACCTCACTTATCCGCACCTCGGATATCCAGTTCCCTCGCGTACTACAGTAGTTTTTATTGGAACAAATCTGAAATAATCCTACTGCACACTATACTACTGCTCCCTCATTTATCCAGTTCCCTCACTTCATCTGCAATTTCATCCAGAACGGATGTGTGCGGATGAGTGAGGTCTGACTGTATGCAGTAGACCCCATTATCGACTGCCATATATGTGTAAGCTGAAGTGTTTGAGCTGTTGATATGTGGCAAGAAAACATCCTCAGTGTGTGCGGATAAGTAAGGTCTGACTGTATACTACAAACAGAACAGGCTATGCAGTAGCCACACTCCAAGCCCACCCACACGAGGCGGCAGGTAGAGGATCCAATGCAGGACAAGTAGAACCAGAAAACATGAATGAAAAAGTTGGAATACAACGGAATAGAAAGATGCATACATGTGCATATACAGTCAATTTGGATAGTACCAAATACTCCTCAATTTTTGCAGGTTGAAACATTCACAGATCTTGGCTTTTAGCAACTTTCATGTTTTCATATTCGCGGATGGCCATGTTTTGTCATTGCACGAAAGCCAGATCTAAATCTTCATAGTTGTTAACTTTCGTGGACGGCTTCCAATCCGCAAATACCGCAAATATAAAACCACACAAAAATCAAATTGCTCATGGTAAGTACATAGCATCAAGGACTACCTAATGCAGTACTTACCATCAAAAGTTCTTACTGTCAGCGCCATTTCCAGCAAAGCATGAGGTAGGGTGAGAGAACAAGGAGTACTTCATATCCAGGAGTATGTACGTACTATCCCAGGCACTTACTAGCCATTTTGACTGCATACGACATCGTATGCATGTGCATGCATATGTACATGCGTGTGTACACATACATGCAAGAGCATGCAAGTGTGTGCAAGTGGAAGGAGTCCCTCACTGTTTTCCTCAGAACGAATCGTGACCAAGGGCTGAGAAACGAGGCCCCTCCTTCTTCCTGAACCCGGGAGTTGACGGCCAACACTGAACACCTGTTCCCATGCTGCGATTTCAGCTTACTCATTATGCCTTGGGTCCTGTATGGGGATAGACGGAGTAGATACTAGCTATGCGTACTATGCACTTTGTGAAGATGCCGTAGTTTGTACCAACAGTTTGTACGTACTCCACTGGGAGCAGTTAGATCACTAGACACATAATATACATATCTACAACAGACCGTCATTCATTTAGAAACTATCTCAGCAGTGTACAGTGAAATCTCTCTAATCCAACATTCAATGAGACTCGAAAGTGTCAGATTAGAAGGTTGCTGGGTTACGGAGTGACTACTAGCACACATTAATAATATAGTGACTGTGTGTCACAAGATGGTAGATTAGAGAGAATGTTGGATTATGGAGGTTTGACCGTACCATGAAAATGGGAGTAGGAATGCTGTGTACACATACATAAAAGCACATTGTCCCTCAATTCCAAGAAGAGTAAGGTGTGGGTGTGGTGTGTGGGGGCGAAGGTAGGATTCCAGGGAGGGGGGGGGGGGGGGGGGGGGCAAGCAAGTGCACCAACTGCATACAGCTCTTCAACAGCTCTTCATACATCTATACTGTACATATATCTGTACACAC
>CAUJGJ010000258.1:1148600-1161100 GCA_963170055.1 Halisarca cf. caerulea | reverse complement strand
ACCCCCAAAAAACAATAGTGGCCTATTCAGTGAGTGGTAAGTTTCTGCTGTACACCACTCGACATACAATTCTTTCTCTGTCTCTCACAGGATCATGGCCAGGTACACATAGGTATGCACGTACTGTCTGTTCAAGAATACAGAATAAGTGCCATTTCAGCAACAACAGAATAACCGTCACAAAATCTCAACCAGATTTGTAAAAAGATGTGAACCATAAACTCAAACAACACAAACTCACACATCCAGCAACCATTACACATTTAGTATGAAAAAATATTAATGTACGTACGTACGTACAACAACTACAACTACCCTCTGGCTTAGTATGGTAATTGTTTCAGCACAGGAAGCATAAACAAAGCCAATACGTAACTGTAAAATACAAAACTACACTGAAAATGGACAAAGCAACAAACAACAAACAGCCATTAGAATCCGCTCGAGCATATTAGTAGTGTGCACAGACACAGATCCAGACACACAGACATGCAGACACAACACACACACACACACACACACACACACACACACACACACACACACAACACACACACACACACAAAACACACACAACACACACATACACACACAACACACACACACACACACACACACACACAAAACACACACACACACACTAAACTGTCTCACCTATTGACATCCCCCTCTTGGTTGTCATGGAGAACAAGGTAGTAGTCAACAGCCTGGTTGAACCAGTGGCTATAGGAATAATGTTCCTTCATCCAAACCTGTGTGTCATATAGACGCTTGCAGTCAGCCAGGACATCTTCACTCTTACTCGATACTACAAAGAGATCTACAAGTGGCTAAGGTCAAACAGTCAGAATGCCTGAAAAGTACTCACCAACAATATATGCACATACACTATACATACACAAGTACATAGTATGTACACACACACACACACACACACACACACACACACACACACACACACACACACACACACACACACACACACACATACACACACACACACACACACACACACACACACACACACACACACACACATGTACAAAACACACACACAACACACACACAACACACAACACACACACACACACACACACACATACACACACATGCACCAACACACACAACACACACACACACACACACACACACACACACACACACACACACACACACACACGCACATGCACACAACAGGGGATACTGCAGAGGTAGTGTCTGAGGTACTCCTGCTCTCCAACCTGCATGTGCTCCAGGAATGTGTCCCTGTAGTGCTCATACCACGGGGAGTATGCTGAAGAAGGCAAATAAATGATTACTTTAGCCAAGTAACTGAAATATAATATTACAGTAGAACCTCTGATAGTAGACTCTCCCAATACACACGGAATTTTTAGTATAATTTGTATAAACGCTGCGCTAAACTTCTCTTTATCACTCTTGCTATCCAGTTGTCTACTGTCTAGCATTCTCTATCCCTACACAAATGCTTTACCTCTTCTGTTCTCTGCTTCGGGGATGAGGGACTCAGTGTCGTGAACCGCACTGTCCAGTAGCAGTCTCAACTTCGAGTCTGAGCCCACCTCTCTCATCGGCTCAGAGAACTTCACTCGCATGTCCTTTGCATAGAACATGTGTCCCTGTTGATCTCTGATGCCCACTGACAACAAGTAAACAAAAATAAGTAAACAGTAAATACTGCAGTATAGTACACGAATTTTACATAGCAACATAACACCATTTCAAAGATTGATGTGGTAATATTTACAGAGAATCCCATCCAACACTTGATGGGGCTTGCAAATAAAGTTGGATTAGGAGGTTGTCGGATTATGGAGTGACTCTAAACATACTTTAGTGGTGACTGTACCTCTAAAGATTGTCGGATTAGAGAGAATGTCGGATTATAGAAATGTCAGATCGCAGAGGTTTCATTTCACTGTACGGTATTATAGCCAGATGCATATTTTGCGAATTAACATGTTGTTTGTTATTTGCAATTTAATTTCGCAAATGGACCATTCCCTAGATAAAATTACACTTTGCAACTAACCAAAATTAATATTCAGAAATTACTTCTTGCAAATGCAAGCAAATTCACGCAATTCTCCAAAATGAAGTCCTTTGGAAATCAACAGCCAAATAATGGGAGGCTATCACAAAAGTCTCACATTCAACAGAGCACATACAACCATTTCAGTGAGTGCAGTAAACAGTGTAGATGCTGACAATACAGTAAACATGACTGAAACATCCACCTGTCTAATGCAGCCACCCATCTAATGCGGCCACCCGTCTAATGCAGCCACTCGTCTGATGCAGCCACCCGTCTAATGCAGCCACCCATCTAATGCGGCCACCCGTCTAATACAGCCACTCGTCTGATGCAGCCACCCGTCTAATGCAGCCACCCGCCTAATGCAGCTACTCATCTAATGCAGCCACCCGTCTAATGCAGCCACCCGTCTAATGCAGCTACTCATCTAATGCAGCCACCCATCTAATGCAGCCACCCGTCTAATGTAGCCACCTGTCTAATGCAGCTACTCATCTAATGCAGCCACCCATCTAATGCAGCCACCCGTCTAATGTAGCCACCCGTCTAATGCAGCTACTCATCTAATGTAGCCACCTGTCTAATGCAGCCACCCGCCTAATGTAGCCACCCGTCTAATGCAGCTACTCATCTAATGCAGCCACCCATCTAATGCAGCCACCCGTCTAATGTAGCCACCCGTCTAATGCAGCTACTCATCTAATGCAGCCACCTGTCTAATGCAGCCACCCGTCTAATGCAGCTACTCATCTAATGCAGCCACCCGTCTAATGTAGCCACCCGTCTAATGCAGCCACCCATCTAATGCAGCCACCCGTCTAATGCAGCTACTCATCTAATGTAGCCACCCGTCTAATGCAGCTACTCATCTAATGTAGCCACCTGTCTAATGCAGCCACCCGCCTAATGCAGCTACTCATCTAATGCAGCCACCCATCTAATGCAGCCACCCGTCTAATGCAGCCACCTGTCTAATGCAGCCACCCGTCTAATGCAGCTACTCATCTAATGCAGCCACCCGTCTAATGCAGCCACCCGTCTAATGCAGCCACCTGTCTAATGCAACCACCCGTCTAATGCAGCTACTCATCTAATGCAGCCACCCATCTAATGCAGCCACCCGTCTAATGCAGCCACCTGTCTAATGCAGCCACCCGTCTAATGCAGCTACTCATCTAATGCAGCCACCCGTCTAATGCAGCTACTCATCTAATGCAGCCACCCGTCTAATGCAGCTACTCATCTAATGCAGCCACCCGTCTAATGTAGCCACCCGTCTAATGCAGCTACTCATCTAATGCAGCCACCTGTCTAATGCAGCCACCCGTCTAATGCAGCTACTCATCTAATGCAGCTACTCATCTAATGCAGCCACCCGTCTAATGCAGCTACTCATCTAATGCAGCCACCCGTCTAATGTAGCCACCCGTCTAATGCAGCTACTCATCTAATGCAGCCACCTGTCTAATGCAGCCACCCGTCTAATGCAGCTACTCATCTAATGCAGCTACTCATCTAATGCAGCCACCCGTCTAATGCAGCCACCTGTCTAATGCAGCCACCCGTCTAATGCAGCTACTCATCTAATGCAGCTACTCATCTAATGCAGCCACCTGTCTAATGCAGCCACCCGTCTAATGCAGCTACTCATCTAATGCAGCTACTCATCTAATGCAGCCACCCGTCTAATGCAGCCACCTGTCTAATGCAGCCACCCGTCTAATGCAGCTACTCATCTAATGCAGCTACTCATCTAATGCAGCCACCCGTCTAATGCAGCCACCTGTCTAATGCAGCCACCCGTCTAATGCAGCTACTCATCTAATGCAGCTACTCATCTAATGCAGCCACCTGTCTAATGCAGCCACCCGTCTAATGCACCCACTCGTCTAATGCAGCCACCCGTCTAATGTAGCCACCTGTTTAATGCAGCCACCAGTTACATGCAGGACATAGCAACTGTCTGCAGGTGACATAATAACATAGTCAGCCCATCCACTGACCCCCCAGGTGAAGGCACAGTATTTGCTGGAGTATGAGGTGCAGCTGTAGACTGGATTCCATGCAGCCTTGCACAACTTGTGCATAATATGCCAAGTGCCAACTTTTATAGATGGCATACGTATCTCGCATACTATTGTTTGAAGTCAGAATTTAGAGTGTAACTTATGCTCAACCAAATACGATAACCTTCCTCTCATCATTAGATAATAAAATGACAGAATGGTGAAATTACACTCCCCAAGTCATTTCAAGGCAACAGATATTCCAGTGGTTCTAAGTAACTTTTGCTAGTAAACAATAAACAACAGTAAACAAAACAAACATCGCCACAGCAACAGGCTGACAACGTCTACTAGTAGTGATCATGAACGCAGTCGTAATCGATACTATTGGGACACAATGGTCGGTTACGCAATCTGCTAAAGGGGAGGCAAGGTGCTCGCTATCGCGGCATTGGATCTGCTAACCTTCTACAGGTAGCTGACTGAACGGCCTGAGCATCTCGCAAAAGGTCAAGTTGTTCTTTTGAGCGATTTTCTGAGCATCATCCGTGCACAGTACGGCCACATGGACGCCAAAGAGGTTCTTGAGAAAGTTTTCTGCCGACATGATCCTCAGTCTTTCCCCTTTCTAGCGTCAGGATCAAGCAACATGAAAGATAGCTCCGCCTAAGCTGAATTGAAGAATATACTTCTCAGCAGCAAAACGAACGCTACTTCAATCACATAATACATTTTTGATAACATGACGACATTTTTGCTAATACACATGCTAATCAATCTAAGAACCAGGAGCAGGCAATCAACAGCAATTCAGCCACATCAGACTCACCTTGCACCTAACTAATCAGCGATGTCAAATGAACGAAAAACGTGTAACTGCAAGTACTCCGGACGCCATTTTAATTGCTAGAGAGAGGAATCGCGAAGCAATTAGTAAACGGAGAGGAATGCGAGTTAAGGATATTTTACGGAATAATAAACGAAAAACAAATCGAGGTTATACGGAAGAATCACATGACTTCCTTACAGTCGACTCGCCCGCTAGCAAGAGGAATATAGTGCTGGATTGAGTAAGTTCTTAACGTGACCTGTATTAGATGCCTTTCTCACATAACCTCGTAACTTGTGGAATATTCATCATTCGGAGTGAACGCTGATTGAGTCACGGTCCTTTTTCAGGGAGATCTCTAAGTTTTGTAGCCTTTACGAAATGCATGACTTGACTTAAAATGGCGCCTCTTTGTTAAAGTTGATGGGGATTGTCTTAGTCTTCAGGATTTATGTTACTTTGTCACCCTTTTTGAAGTCTACTTATCTGTATTAGTGTTGTACAGAAAAAATACTCATTTTAAGACTGTCTATTTGTTCTCAGAAAATAATTGACAGAAATGCCAGAGAAGACTGATAAAGATAAGATGGACCAAATTTTGAAAATTGATCCTCCAGTAGAGCTCGTGTTCAGGGGTAAGTTATGTGACGTGCCTTGCTCTAATGGAAGAGCCTGGTATGGAAATGTGATAGTGTCCAGGAATGTTTTTTTGCCTGACAAGTAATGTCCCTTCTCAAAATTTGTTGTTTGTTTGTTATAATTCGTAAATAGTGCCCCATTACCCACTTCCTTGATCATGAGAAGACAAATGCTTGCCGCTTCGAAATAAGGTAGACAGAATGGCACTCTTTTTCCTACCCGGATACCTGTTAACTTTCTCTACTAATCTCTAACTTCCATCGGTGATTGCTGATTAGTGTGCATATGCAGGTGAATGCAGAGTTCTGACTCAGCCTTTCTAGCACTCTCTCTTAAGACTTTATTCGGTTCGCTATGCAAAGAACTATGTACGTCAGAAGCTTACAGTACAAATGTATATCACAGTTCCATAATACGTATGTGTGTGCATATGTACTGTAGTGTGTGTGGTGGGTGAATTAGAGGACATCTTTATAGTGAACCATACAAAGATTCCACCGCAGATTCTTGTACTACAAAGGTGACTGTACATACATATGTACAGAGCAACCTTGTTAAGAAGAACACTCTTAATTGAGACGCATTCTTAATTAAACATTCCAACTACTTTCCAAGCCCTGTTTGGTTTGGTGTAGTACTGAACATGTATTATAATATCCTGGTAAGAACTTCGGATAGTGAGAACACCATTTTATGGGTCGCTTAAAGTTAGTCTTAACGAGGTTTGACTGTACGTACATATTAGGCAGGATGTGTTGAGATTTGCATACTAAGGAAGTGCTGTGTATGCAGATGTCACAGGATGTATGTAAATTTTCATACTACGTACGTAGACTGGTGACTCTGTATAGCAGGATGTGTGCATCCCTTGGAATAGTATTCTGTTATATGACACACACTCCATCTTTGTGTTTTCATTGCCAGCCTGTGATATGTATGAATTGATGTACATATGGATTTGAGCGCATCACTGTGTTGACGGGTAACGCACTTGTTGAGTGTGTCGTAATGGGTGTAGAGCATACAGACTGATCTGGTGTTTTAATTTGAGATGTGTACATTTCCTAGTTGTATGCGTATCAATGTCCCTGGATGAAAATTGTCTTGTCACACCTGCAATTTGAGAGCACCTCAAGTTATGCATGGTTTCCTCGTATATTTGACTACATTCTGAGACTGTGGCTGTATGTACTGTAGCTCATTCAGAGTAACATTTTAACACTAAACGGAATGTTTGTATGAATCCTTGTATGCCCCTGGCTCATTCCCTTGTGTGTGTGTGTGTGTGTGTGTGTGTGTGTGTGTGTGTGTGTGTGTGTGTGTGTGTGTGTACATGTGTGTGTGTGTGTGTGTGTGTGTCTGTGTGTGTGTGTGTGTCTGTGTGTGTGTGTGTGTGTGTGTACATGTGTGTGTGTGTGTGTGTGTGTGTGTGTGTGTGTGTGTGTGTGTGTGTACATGTGTGTGTGTGTGTGTGTGTGTGTGTGTGTGTGTGTGTGTGTGTATGTGTGTGTGTGTGTGTACCTGTCCACCCATTACTCCCCCTCTCCCTGCTAGGGCCCTACTCGGAAGTGAACAAGACCACTTTGAAGCTGGCGAATCCTACTGACCAAAGAGTTCTATTCAAAGTGAAGACTACAGCACCAAAGTCCTACTGTGTGAGACCAAACAGTGGTATAATTGCTGGTGGGGAGACACAAGAGGTGGATGGTAAGTGAGGCTGTGTGTACTTGTATGTATATTACATTTTCATGTGCGTACGTATACGTGTGTATGTATACACATGTACAGTAAGTGTTCTTATTAATTTTGTGCGTACAGATCATTGTGTATTGACTTATACATATACATACGTACATGCATACTTACATATGTACGTATGTGTGTGCAAGTGTATGGGCATGTATGGTGTGTGTGTGTTTGTACACTCTCTGGTGTTGGTACAACATGCATGATATAGCGTGTACCGTATGCACGGATGTTTTGGTGGTTTTCATTGATGAGGAGTCCATTCATGAAAAGTGGTTTGTGGTAAAGTTTGTGGCATAACAGTCTTTCATTTATAAATCGTCCAGGGGAAGGGGCAAAAACACTAACTATAGATGTAAAGGGACGTTATAGTACATACATATGTAGTAATCATGGATTTATGTAGCATTAGCTGGGGGTGCTTTTGGTGGGACTTTGATGGTACGTATGTTGGATTGTGGAGTGACCATTGGCATACTTTAGTATGGTGACTGTGCTTCATAAGATGGTCGGATTAGAGAGAATGTTGCATTACAGAGGTTTCACAGCACAGTGTAACATCTCTAATCCACCAAACCTGCTAATCTGCCAAACCCGCTAATCCACCAAATCCGCTATTCCGCCAAACCCGCTAATCCGCCCTAGTCTCTAAAAACGAATTACACTGTATTTGCATGTACTGTGTTCAAACCTCGTTAATCCGCCAACTCCGCCTATCTACCATAGAATTGACATTCCCAATTGTAGCAGATTAGAGAGATTTTACTGTATATACTTAGTATTGTTTGATGTTGTGTTTGTACAGTACTACGTAAATCTGCTCTCATCTTACATACTTCTCTCTTCGGCCACCAATACAGTTATGTTGCAGTCTGGAGATCTGCCTGAACAAGATCGGAGCAAACACAAATTTATGGTTCAAACTATGATTGCCCCAAATGATGACGAGTCATTTCCAGACTCACTTGTGAGTAGTGTGCACTCACTTACACATACGTACATACGTATGTATGTATGCTTTGTGTCCGATTAACCATTGCATGTACATATGTACGTACACATATGTGTGTTGCCATGTATATGCGTACATACCTAAAATTGTTCCCCTGTGGGCACTTCTTGGTGCAAATTGTAATCGTCAAGGTATTAGGGGTATGGTTTAGTGTGGATAAGGGCCCACTGGAACAGATTTTGAGGGGAACAGAGTCTGACTTTTCATGTCAGTATATCCTGACTTTAAGTCACCTCAATGGCACACAGCTAGCCTGGGAGGCTTATGGCTTATCTACAGCTGTTGAGGGTACTCTAAACTTGTCCAGACATTTCAGCAATCAGAGTGTTCGAACAGCACAGTTATTGTACATATTCAGTACTGACTCTTGTGTTTGTATGTGTATTGACTTGCTGTTAGTACTGTGGGCCAAAGTGTTATTTGTGTATTGGTCAGCCTGAGAGTTGCTACTGGTTGTGATTTGCAAATTTGCTGTTCTCCATGTTTTTCTTGCCCTTTGGGTACTAGCAGCAACAGTCTAGCTACAGCTAGACTAGGTCCTGATCAGTTTGTCTACTAGTGCATGTCATTCGTTCTCAACTGCTTTTGAAATTGTTATTCTCTCTCCACAGTGGAAGGAAACACCAAAGGATAAACTGATGGACACTAGATTAAAGTGTGTCTTTATTGACGAACAACCAATGGTGAGTACGCACATCAACTCTTTATCCTCTACCTGTGTGTGTGTGTGTGTGTGTGTGTGTGTGTGTGTGTGTGTGTGTGTGTGTGTGTGTGTGTGCATGTGTGTGTGTTTGGGGGAGGGGGTACTTTACGTTATGCATTTTTTACCTGTGCTTCAAGATCTTGATGTCTTCACCTCTTTGCACATTCTTTGAACTACGTATGTATGTGTGTTTGTACGTACTTAACTACGTGCGTACATACTTATGTTCAGGTACTGAGCTACTGCAATTTGTTTGTATGTACTTGCCAATTTGTCATGCTTCTATTGATGTACATACGTACAGTGTACATACGTAGCTTGTGATTTTGTGCTCATGTACGTATATTGACTATACGTACGTAGATCTGGCAACACATACATACATGTTCATTTGTGTATGATGCTCAGTATGTACATATGTATATATGTCTGTACTGGTGTTTTTTGGGCCGCCGGAAGGCGGCCCTATATTGTTTTTACTTTCACCGGAAGTGTCCGGAACGTCCGGAACGATGTCAATATATTTATATATATATATATATATATATACGTATGTCAACAACATGGCGGACGCGAAGTCGGTACGTAATCTTTCGGCTATATTTCAGTGAAATTCATTCGTTTGCTCCTGATTTTATCAGCGAAGAGTCTTTTCGACCAGAAGAGTTCTTCGAAGTATTATTTTAGTCAATAACGACGATTTCCAAGCAATTCGAGTTTCCAGGGCCGTAGGCGGCCCACGAGTTTTTTAAACTCGAATCGCTTGTTCATATGTAACATACGTACATGCAGTTTATCCCTTACTTATATATTTGAAGTATCCTGCTTTGCAATGGCAGTGAGTCTACTGTATTTCCAGTTTAAAGGTCTTCACATACCCCACTCTCCCTCCCACCTCCTTGTATTGTACATGTGTATGACTGTGTACTTGCGCACTTGAATAGGTTCAATAGTTTTGATCCTTTTACAAGTTGTCTTCTTCTTATTCAAGGAGTCCACAGCGTCGTCTGCAGAGGGTCAGCCCTCGTCAAGTCTGACACCCATCTCTGAAGACTTGGGTGTAAGTGTAGTGCATACGTACTTGTTGTACGTACGTATGTATGTACATACATGCATATGCTTATGTGCATGTATATGTACATAACGTATGTGCTTATGTTTTGCATATATTATGCTGTAAGTGCATGTAGCAGTGAAATCAGTAAAGTATGGTAGAGTGATGCAGCACTTCATTTAAAGTTTTGGTCAGTCCTACAAATATTGTGAAAAATCCCATTTTAGGGGGAATTTTCATAATTCTACACTCCATGCATGTCAAAATAGAGGTTGTCAGATTGTCAAGTGTCAGTATAGTCAGGCAAGTGACACTCCACTGTGTGGCTTACTTGAACTTGTCATTGTGGTATTGTGTTGAATCAGTGAGCTTCCTACTCAGCTGTGATTGCTGTGTTCCTCTTTGTCTGACAGTCACCAGAATCTCTGGAGTCCACACTGAGCTCTCATGTGAAGAGCGGAGGAGATCGTACCCCTGAAGACAGTTCCGCACGTTTAGTTGGCTCCTCCTCAAGTCAGTCACCTGAAACAGGACAACAAGAAGCAGTGAGTTTTCCTTTCTACATTGTCCCTTACTCTCATCCACTTCAAACTGGGCACTCTGTTTTTGATAGAACTCCATTATAGCAAAGACTACTTCCAAGTTCTTTTTGTTTCTTTTGGTCCAAGATATACATACCTTATGTTCAAGTCTCAATGCATAGATTTACAATGTATACAACGGGCCTACATTTATCCGACCACATCTGCTCCTCATAAAATGAGTCAGATAAGCCAGGTGTTGAATGCATCAGAGTGGACTGTATGCCAATTGAATTAAATAATAATAATGATGGGGATTTTTGGTAGAGTGTTGGATTAATGAGTTTTTTAGATAAACCAGTGTCGGATAAATGAGGTGTGACTGGACTGTGAAAGGCCGACCTCAAAGATGGTCTTAACTGAGTGGTTCTGTTGCATTCAGACTACTGAGGGGATTGCTATAGTGTGCGATACAGTGTAGTGAATGATGTCTCTTATTATTTGTTTTTTGTTCTTCTTTTTTGCTCTTCAGACTACAAGGATGTACGAGGACAAACTCACTAAGCTCACAAGTGAATATAATACTTTAAAAGTGAGATTGCCACAGTTTGGCAGGCCTACATACGTATTTGCTGATTTTGTGTTGTTTATGTTTCCACACGTGTATGCACCTACATAGGTACATATGCATGTATGTAAGTGTGTCCGCACACATGCAGGCACGCATGCTTGCACACACACACACACACACACACACACACACACACACACACACACACATGCACACACACACACACGCACACACACACACACACACACACACACACACACACACACACACACACACACACATTCTGTATGACTTTGTGTCACTGTGTGAGTGGGTATATAAGTAATCAACCATTATTGAGAATTCCAGGTTCTACCTTCTGTGTTCAGATATTCTTCTGTTTGTATTGTTCATAGTCGGAGCTCAACCAGCTGAGACACCGTCAGACAGGAGCCCCAGGGGCCAGGACTCCACCCACTCCAGTCGTGACAAGTCAGGGACCTACTTTGACACCAATAGTCATCATATTACTGATCCTGGCCCTGGTACTCGGGTACATTGTGGGGAAATTTGCATGAGGTTCTCACTATCCATCCAGTTGTAGACATTCGACTGTCTACCATTAAACTGTTTGCTAGTTGAACTGATAAATTTTGTCTACAGTCTCTCGTGCATTTCCTCATTTGTAATTGTTGCCTACCAGGATTTACTGCTACTATGCCACAAGCGATGTGTAAAATGTTGACACTACTGTTGCTGTTAGGTACTATTATTGTTATTACGTTTAATGATGTACTGTGTAAGGATTGCAACTGGTGTTGCACATACTGTGTAAGGATTGCAACTGGTGTATGCACATACTGTGTAAGGATTGCAACTGGTGTATGCACATACTGTGTAAGGATTGCAACTGGTGTATGCACATACAGTGGAAGGATTGCAACTGGTGTATGCACATACAGTGGAAGGATTGCAACTGGTGTATGCACATACAGTACGTGCATATAAGTAGTGAAATCTCCTAATGTGGGCCTCTGGAAATCAGCAATATTGTTTAGATCAGTCATTGTAGTTGTAGATTCTCAATATGAAGATGCTTATTGTTCAGACAACCTACAGTTCAACATTAATTTTGAAGGGGGCACATACATACATATTGGTGTGTATGTATTCATAGGCCCAAAAGTTATCCGTGTACAGGAGATCTGGTGCGTACATCTTTCGACATCCATTCCCCTTGGAAGTATCAGATACACCAGGTGTTGGATAAATCAGATAGATTGCATTCAACTTGGTGACGGGATTCACAACAGAGGGTCAGGGGTTTCCAGAAAAATCAGATTTGAATGTATATTGGAAAGAACCTACCTACTCCAGCCATCCC
>CAUJGJ010000258.1:1133600-1143600 GCA_963170055.1 Halisarca cf. caerulea | reverse complement strand
CCTCCCAATGAATGGCACAGAAGAAGAAAATGGTGAAATAAAGTAAATACAACTGACTATTCAAATCTATAGCACAGCCACACAACAACGCAATGGTGAGGTGGATTTATTGAGCACAATTAAACGTCTGTACTTCATAAATCCACCGAACACAATGGATAGTACATACTAAGTCCACCCTATGACAAATTACGCACACAGTGCAATTGCAAGCACACACATATACGTATACATACGTACATATATGTCTGTGTGTGTTAAAATGTTACAACTATGTGGGAACAGGAGACATAATATGTAGTTCCCAATCAGTTCTACTTAGTACAAGATGTATGGCACCGTACACAATCCACAACTGGGGATCAGTACACAATGTACACTCATAGTGTGCATACACATAGGTCCATCAGCATGTGGGCAGCAGCAACACACACACACACACACACACACACACACACACACACACACACACACACACACATACACACACACACACACACACACACACACACACACGCACACACACACACAAGAATATTCAGTTGACTTACACGGCTAACTTCGATTTCTTGTACATTATTGTCATACACCTCAAAGCCTGTAGGAGCTGTGGGGTAAAATTACGTAAGTATTGAAACTTTTTCACCTAAAGCTTATGTTAACAAACATGCATGAACAAATGCATGAACACACACACACACACACACACACACACATACACACACACACACACGTACACACACACACACACACACACACACACACACACACACACACACACACACACACACACCGAAGAACACAGACGAAATGTGCACAGTTATCACCAGCAGCAATTGACCAAGAAATTGAATTAGGTCTGGGTTACAGATGAATGGGAAGTTGAACTCAATGCCCACACAAGTGTTTACCTCAAGCACTTCCCAAACAAGCACTATCACACATTAACACATCTCAACCTGCACTCATCGCTGCTAATGACGTACAGCATAGTACACAGTGAAAATACAAATTAATACATAATATTATTGTATCCATACATGTACATACATATTATAGTATTATATTATGTCTATGTACGTACGTATGTATGTATGTACATTAGAATGTTGTATTCCACAATTTAATTCAGTACCCTTTCTGAAATTTGGGCAATGCAGCTGAATATATTTTTGAATTGGGTGAATGAGTCTTTTTCAATATCACAAAGCACATGTACGCATTCAATGGTAGTGACACCTTTAGTCTATGCAAACACACACACACACACACACACACACACACACACACACACACACACACACACACACAGACACACACACACTACACACACACACACACACACACACACACACACACACACACACACACACACACACACATACACACACACACACACACACACACACACACACACACGTCACACACACACACACACACACACACACACACATACACACACACACACACACACACACACACACACATCACACACACACACACACACACACACACACAGAGTGAAAATCCCAACTGTATACATATGTCACATAACCATGTATGGGAGAGCTCGGGAAGAGGTAGCTCTGAGTACAGAAAATCTCCTCTTTATGGTTTCAATTGCCCATTACAACACCCACATGTAGCATAGATACCCTAATCTTCCAAGACACATTGCAACATGACTACCCAACACAGTGACATGGGAACAATTCTTCGTAGACAAGATTCATACATTAGGACAAATGCAGTTGGCAAAATGAAGGGATTACAACATAATTTTCACCATGTGCTAAGTGTAACCACATACAAAATGCTATAGGCCCATTGCAAGTGTGCAATCATCACAGATGCCCTCAACTCTGTACACACTACCCACCTGTACGCACTACCCACCTGTACGCACTACCCACCTGTACACACCACCCACCTGTACACATTACCCACCTGTACACACTACCCACCTGTACACACTACCCACCTGTACACACTACCCACCTGTACACACTACCCACCTGTACGCACTACCCACCTGTACGCACTACCCACCTGTACACACTACCCTCCTTTACATACTACCCACCTTTACACACTGCCCACCTGTACACACTACCCACCTGTACGCACTACCCTCCTGTACATACTACCCACCTTTACACACTGCCCACCTGTACGCACTACCCACCTGTACGCACTACCCACCTGTACACACTACCCACCTGTACGCACTACCCTCCTGTACATACTACCCACGCAACATGAGCTATCTGACAAAACCAAATGAGGTTTGCTCTCAAGCAAATTGCTTGCTGGTAATTTGTCAAAAACCACCAATCAATTTCCTCAACCTCAATATTCATTACCACCCACCAGCTGTTCCTGGTACCAGTCAATGGTCCTGCAGTGATACAACCCACAACTGGTCACTGCAGAATGCTCTCAGGTCAACATGTGTGTCTGTGTGGCGTGTGTGGTTGCCCACATTACTTCTGTGTTAGGAAATGTGACAACCAATGTCAATAAGTGTGTGCAGGAAGCTAATTGTCTGGTCAAATCAATTTAATAAGTGACATCTTCCACTGAGCTTGGGTATACAGCGGAACCTTCATTAGTGGACTCTCCCAAATAAGTATAATAAAACTCTCTACAAAGGACAAGACTTACGGTCCCAGTATAATTTCTACAATACATTTTGACCCCTCCCCATGAGGAAAACCTCTCTACAAAGAACAAATCAGCTGAATTTATGTCATCCCCAAAGTGTCCTTTATTTGGAGGTTCCACTGCATAGCTCTGAATCACCATTGGTCGAATTTGTTTCAAAGAAATCTCAAAACACCCCTCCATCCACCACACACTGCTACCTTACGAATGACTGCCCACCATTGTGCCAAACGTATGTACTCCGTGACATGACAGAAGTGATGGGTCATACACATACAAATGCACCATACAGACAACACAAACTCATCATGCAGAGCCTAAATGGGATATACAATAATTGGTGCATCTTACAGATCTATGCATACTGTATACACACGATGTACACACTGCAAACATACTGAATTGTACCAAATGTGACAGTACAAAAGCACGTACTCAACTGTACACAAAACACACATATCATACACTGCCAACATGGGATATACGTACGTACATATATTCGTTAAACCTCTACAATAAGGACACCACTGGGACCACAATAAGCTGTCCTGTACAGTGAAACCTGTATACTGAGGACACCATTAGGACCACAGTAAGCTGTCCTGTGTATGAAGGATTCCCCATTTTTGGGATTTGAATGTTACTTACTAAACATGTCATTTCACTGCATGTACATGCACATGTGTGTCATCCAGTACACTGCATATGAAAGGGACAAAATCTTTAGCTCTAGTGCACAGGGTTGATGTGCGGAGCAGCAACAAACAAATACATACATACAGAATACGTAGACCTGTGTGGAAGTTGCATCTCACAAGCCTAAAATTTGCAGTAGTCAAAAACCACATATGTCCAGGTACGTAAGCATATACGTATGTATGCCTTTGCATGAAGACAACGTATACCTCACACACTTGTACACACAGCACCACACTGTCTAGGTTGGAATGGAATTCAAATTACACATCACTGTTATGTGTACACGTGTGTGGACTCCCATTTACAAAGGACGAATCTCAACCCCGCAATCTTCAATCGGGCTGTAATTTCATCTGGCGACAGAATAACACGTAGTTACAGAAGCACAGAAAACAACACTAATTTAGTTAACTTTTAGAAGTGTCCCACCGCTATAAGCACACCAAATATTAAATACACACACCAATTAGTGCATAGTTCAGATAGAAATTAGATATGTTTAATAGAATTAATTGAATCAGGATCTGCAACAACAGTGGATTGAATCCACGTAGTGATATAGTTAGCATTGGTATCACTCGGGCTCACACACAGTACACGTACATCGTGGTCCAGGTTTTCGGCAAGCAGCCATCGGACGCGGGACGATTTTCGGCTTTTTCTTGAACTCAAAGTTACAGCTTCTGCATCTCTTGCATGCGACTGGAGTCTGTAATGAAAATAAAGATTGATATTATTCTACATCGGATTCCATAGGTTATTCAATAAGTGAATATTGAGTGCATGTTTGCATACATCTAGGTTCTCTTATATCCTTGAATGTACACACACACGCGCGCGCACACACACACACACACACACACACACACACACACACACACACACACGTGCACACACACACACACACACACACACACACACACACACACATATGTGCACACACACACACACACACACACACACACACACACACACACACACACACACACACACACACACACACGTGTATAATATTGGCCTACCTGCGTGTAGAATGCAACATGACCGAGTTTGGAAATTAAAAAACTCGAAAATTTAGGTTGTAACAAGCCATTAGACTCCGTCAAATTAGCAGTCCCACTTGCTAATGACTTCGCCCAGGTGTGGTTAAGTTCACACACAAACCTACGTACGCGTGTACCGCAGAAATCTCCCAGACAGCTCAAAGTAGATAAGCGAGATTAACTAAAAATCACAAATTTCTCAACACTTTCGCACCAAATTACACCATTATGATAGACACATAACATCGTTGCAGAGAGGGCGAGAGAAAGGGTATGACTGGAGACTCGTACATCAGAAAATGCTTCAGAATTTGTTTGTTCCCTACAATAATGACACAATGACTGTATACCAAAGAGAGAATCGTATTCGTTCTCTTCGATCACGCCAGGTATACTTTGCAGAATACAGTAACTGCCGTCTCTGCTAGGAAAATAAGCCAGACTAAGGGAATAAAAATAGCGCGGAAGTAACTTGCCAACCAGGAAGGATCCACACCGGGATCGCTAAATACGTCCAAAATCATAAAAAACGACACCAAGATGACAAAGAATGCAAGCATGCCAGACGACAAACAAACTTACCCGCGAAAGGCAATTAGGGCATGTCTTTAAAACCATCTTTTGTCTCAGGAATCTTGAAAAGGAAAAAGTACAGAGTAGGGGCAGCGTCTGCTGGCCGTGCATCCAGTAATGATAAGTAAGTCTTTTCGACAACATACGAATTCTTGTAAAACATTTGGGCGTCTACGTTACTTACTTGTATAGTTAGCAAAGCGTCTCTTCCTCCGATATTGTGGACTATGAAGTCTTTAACAAAGAGCTAAGCTTCACTCGACCTTCCACACAGCGATTACACTAATCTTACGGTTAATAATCTTTTCATTATATACGCCCAAATCTGACACGTTTCAATTAAGACTAATTAAGGCATCCAAATTAACTGTTTACGCACCTTCTGTTTTTGTTTCGAAAATAAACCGAGCGGGTGATCGGTTGTACCGAAAGGAAATATACTGCTGGCAACTCTCAGAACTTCACTTGATGGTCCAGTGAAGTCAGAATCCCTCTCATATCATACAGTATGTCAGTCTTACTGATGAATTAATTAATGGGTAGGACGTCATGTGTTGTCATTTGCAACCACGTGTGCAGGATACAAAATGGCGTACTTGTTTGGTCTACTCTGTGTTTTTTCCTTGAGTATCGTCTCGGGCGATGCAAAAGTGCTGGATCTAACCAGCGAAAACTTTGACCAGGTGACATTGATAACTTTCATTCAGACGTGACTTGGTTATGTGAATTATTTACTTGTAATTTCCGCCTTGTTACAGTACGTGAATGGTGATTCGCATGTTTTCGTGGAGTTTTATGCGCCGTGTAAGTTTGCTATGCTTTTTATGTACTTTGTTACTATACTACACTAGCAGCTTAGTATATTAAGTGCTCTTTCCGCCAAAGGGTTCCTGGCGGTTGCCTTAATCGTGGCCATGGATGGTACAGATCCTACTAAATCATTGTAGCTAGGAAGATTTATGAATGGCACGTTTGTAATTGTTTTTTTGCTGCTTATGTGTGGTGCAAAAGACTCCATGTTTATTTTCAAGAATAGTTTCTGCTTGTTGAATTCCAATAATATAGCATTGAATGAGGGCAAATATATGGGGCAATGTCGTAACCATTCTATGTCCTGGAGTACAATGTGTGTGTGTGTGTGTGTGTGTGTGTGTGTGTGTGTGTGTGTGTGTGTGTGTGTGTGTACATGTACTTAGCGGTGTAGTCTTGTGTTCAAATTTGCCTATATTTAAGAGGTCTGTAAAATATTGTAAAGAACAGCAGAGTTTGTTTTGTCAATTGTTTTCTTGTTCAATTTCAACATAAGTATATTAATTGTATTATGCACTGTTGGCTGTTGAAATGTTAAGATACCCAAGAACATGAATTCCTCTCATTTTTATCATGGGTACATGCATTCAGGTTTCTTGTGTATTCCTTGCTATGTACATATACATGGACACACAACATGCATGCGTGTATTGCACAAACCCATGCGTGTATTGCACAAACCCATGCGTGTATTGCACAAACCCATGCGTGTATTGCACAAACCCATGCGTGTATTGCACAAACCCATGCGTGTATTGCACAAACCCATGCATGTATACTCATGCATACACTTATAGCATAGATACTATGTTTATACACACATTGTACACATGTGAACAATAGTATTATTACTTATTTTGTGCACTGACGCTATATACACAATACATACATGTATACTGACACATTCGTATGCAAATGCAAACAAACACAATTTCACACATGCACACACACACACACACACACACACACACACACACACACACACACACACACACACACACACACACACACACACACACACACACACACATGCACACATACACACACACACACACACACACACACACACACACACACACACACACACACACACACACACACAGGGTGTGGACACTGCAAGAGGTTAGCTCCAGCATATGAGGAAGTTGGAGAGGCTTTTGCCAATGAAAAAAGTGTTCTGATTGCCAAAGTGGATGCTGATGGAGATCGGGCCTTGGGGTCTAGATTTGGTGTTCGTGGATTTCCAACTCTAAAGTTTTTCCCAAAGGGCAGCACAGAGCCTGAAGAGTAAGTGGTGTGTGTGTATGTGTGTGTATGTGTGTGTGTGTGTGTGTGTGTGTGTGTGTGTGTGTGTGTGTGTGTGTGTGTGTACTGTTATAAATTGGTGTATCAGCTTTGGACAAGGTTTAGAATGTAAGGCTCTGGTGCAGTAGCTGACTGTTTGTCCTGAGGAGACCCCACTACTGCAGTCTAAGAATCAAAATACGGCTGAACCCCTCTATGATGAACCCTGGATGCAATGAACTCCCTGATGTATCAAGTATTATATTGTAGACCTTAGAATGTACACCTACGTATTGCTCTATTGTGAATGAACCTTGATGTAATGAACACCTTGATGTAGTGAACCTTTTCAGCCGTCCTGAGGGGGTTCATTATAGAGAGGTTTGACTGTACCTGAAAGGACAAGGATAGTAAGACCAGAAGAAGTACAACAGCATGATAAATGTTCAGATTATGAACTTCTTCCTGATCTGCTCATCTCTCATGTCAGATTCCCGTCCTGCTCTGAATTTGGTCTGTGGGTGTTGGGAGGACTGTGGCGACCCTGTTGCCCTGATCACACTGGTTGGTTATATAATCAAATAGGTCATACTCAACCCATACATGCTTTGCTGTTGCTAAGAATGATGTTGACATTCTTTGAATTTTTCCGACACCCGTACGTGCCCAAGCATTGAGGAGGCAGTGAATATTAATGAGAATGCCTGAATAGTAGAATGCAATACTAAATGGGATGTTTGGTGTGTGTGTGTGTGTTGTGTGTGTGTGTGTGTGTGTGTGTGTGTGTGTGTGTGTGTGTGTGCTCGTCATGGTGCATTTTGAATACAAGTATGAAAAACATGATAATTGTATTTTTTGCTATTTGGATAATTGTTTAATGGGATGCCATTTGTAATAATGCTGTAAATTATGAATGCCCTTTGTGAGGTGAACTAAAATCCGAGTAAAGAGATCTTTTCTGTTCATCCCAGTGTGACACTGTTTATTCTGTTAATGCTTTTTAATGGCTTTTGCATTAGATTTAAATGGAACTGTGTATTCCATTATCACAATAATGTCTGAAATATCATTCACAATTTGAATTCTTATGGAGTGCTTGTCTGTGGGATTTTTATTTTCTCAATAGCTTTTGTATGTTCTTCTCAATCTTGCATCAGGATAGACAGGCACACACACACATACACACACACACACACACACACACACACACACACACACATACACACACATACACACACATACACACACACACACACACACACACACACACACACACACACACACACATACACACACACACATACACATACACACACACACACACACACACATACACACACACACACACACACACACACATACACACACACACATACACATACACACACACACACACACACACACACACACACACACACACACTCAACCCTACACACTGATGTGGCTATTGTGTTGCGATTATCAATGTTTTAATATCTCTTGGTTTGTGTGCGGACATGTGCAATTTTCCTGTAAAAGGTGGTTGATTAATGCCTTGGTGGGGCTTTGTGCTACCTATCCGAGATGTATGTATGTATGCATGCACATGTGTTCAGAGTGTGTTTGTTCGTTGCATTATTGAATGAGGTATACAGTACATGATGAAACCTTGCGTGTGTGCTAGCCAGGAATGTGTGTGCTAATCAGAAGTGTGTGCTAATCAGGAGTGTATGCTAAGCAAGAGTGTGTGTCAACCAGGGGTGTGTTGCAGTGAGGAGTGTGTGCCAACCAGGCATGTGTTGCAGTAAGAAGTGTATGCCAACCAGGCATGTGTTGGAGTGAGGAGTGTGCGCCAACCAGGCATGTGTTGGAGTGAGGAGTGTATGCCAACCAGGCATGTGTTGGAGTGAGGAGTGTATGCCAACCAGGCATGTGTTGGAGTGAGGAGTGTATGCCAACCAGGCATGTGCTGGAGTGAGGAGTGTATGCCAACCAGGCATGTGTTGGAGTGAGGAGTGTGCGCCAACCAGGCATGTGTTGGAGTGAGGAGTGTATGCCAACCACGCATGTGTTGGAGTGAGGAGTGTATCCCAACCAGGCATGTGTTGGAGTAAAGAGTGTATGCCAACCACCATGTGTTGCAGTGAGGAGTGTATGCCAACCAACATGTACGTATGCTAACCAGAACCATGTGCTGGTCTGTTGTGTGTGCTAGCCAAGAGTAAATGCTACCAAGAAGTGTGTGCTAGCTGGGAGTGTATACTTGTAGGAATGTATGAAAAACATGAACTTGTTCCTACCAATGTACTGTATGTACATCTTACATAATGTTCTAAATACTGACAAGAAGTCAGAAGTCCGACTATTCAGGAATCCCTTGTTGGATCCTTTTTGATCAGATTGAACCCTGTTTGATTCACCGTATTGTGTGGAATTTCACATTATGTATTTGCATGTAACGTACATGTTTCAGTTCTGTGGTGCCACTTGCCTGATGAAGCCCATGTAGTTGAACCTTGTGTTCAACAATTTCCTTGTCATTTTTGGCATGTGTGAATTGTCCAAAGGAAGAGCACGCTCTGTTTCTTTGCCTCGTGTTAGATAAACCAACTGTAAGCTTCCTCTTTGCAATTGGAATTACCTTATAATGTCTCCTCTTACCATTATTGGGATAACATACGTATTGTATCCATAGGTATGCATACATACTTACATACACACGTGCTTATGTAAATAGAAGCTCACTGCATCGAGTCCTATAGGAAAGGAAGACAACACTCCATTGCATCAGAAGTCACTTTTATGTTTTGAAGTTTCCCAGTATGTATATAGAACACGTATAAGTATATTCATTCATATCTGATATAACCAACACTGGTTTATCCGGACACCTCATTTATCCGACACTCTGTTGTGAATCCCCATCACTGAACTGAACACGATTCTAC
>CAUJGJ010000258.1:1126100-1128600 GCA_963170055.1 Halisarca cf. caerulea | reverse complement strand
GTGTGTGTGTGTGTGTGTGTGTGTGTGTGTGTGTGTGTGTGTGTGTGTGTGTGTGTGTGTGTGTAAGTGTGTAAGTGTGTGTGTGTGTGTGTGTGTGTGTGTGTGTGTGTGTGTGTGTGTGTGTGTGTGTAAGTGTGTGTAAGTGTGTGTAAGTGTGTTTAAGTGTGTGTGTGTGTGTGTGTGTGTGTGTGTGTGTGTGTGTGTGTGTGTGTGTGTGTGTGTGTGTGCCTCATTGGGTGTGGGGAATTGTTCTTGTTGAACCATCCTAAGAAGAAGTCATCTAACTACAATATGTTTCTTTACATCGTCATCTTGGTATCCTATGTTTCTGGGATTGATGTGATCCTGACCATGTTGGCTGCTTGCTTGAGACAGTCATAATCTCTGAACAGCAGCAGAACACAGCTACATCAGGTCCTTGACATGTCTCTTACACAACCACACGTTTGTTGTACACGTCTCAACAACATCAGGACTCCTTCTACTATGCTATTTTCAGTGTCATATTGAGCCTAATAGATCCCTTCTGAAGAATGTACATACACACCCCATACAGTGGCTGCAGGGCATTGTTCCAATGGATAATGAACAGGTGGGAGGATTTCATGAGAGTGTGAGCTTTCTTCTGTGGTTGCTGACCTATGTGTCAACACAGCCTTTTTTGGGAGGGAATCAGGTGATCTTCTCATAACTGACCTCTGGGCACCAGATACCTGTACAGTAACACTAGACACCCCACACGCAGGTGCACACACTCACACACACACACCCCGTGCACTCATGCACACGCACGTACGCACATGCATATACAACGAATGTGTATGCAAGGACCATTACAACTGAGAAATTCAGTGCATTATTACACATGTACATACCATACAGCAGGTAAGTTTCACAGGCCAAAACTTTCCAAATTTCATGAATGGGTTGGAATTTACGAAACTTTTAATTCACCAAAAATCTCTAAAATGAATTCACCACTTAACAAAAGGACGCTAATCAGTGAAATCAATGTTTGTGCTCAAGTTTTAGAGGAATGAAAGAGTATTTTCTCATTTGGCCTTTACTTCTTCAAGAAGCTACTAAAACATACATAAACTGCAAATTTCTTTGGTAGTCATCTTTTCTGACAATTGCACGAAGAGCTGGAGGGTCTACTGTGGAAAAGATTCCATACGTGCCTAGGGCATTCATGAAATAGTCATGTAAGTGACAAAAGTCATGGATTTGTGAATGTTTTAGTCATGGTATTCACTAAATAACATGACTTGCGTAAGTTTTGCCCCACAAAGCTTTCCTGTAAGGCAGTATACCCAGGGAACCTAAATTCAGCAAATGGTGGCTCGTACCATCAATTCCCAGGTGTATTTACCAGCCTGAATTGCTCTGTATGAGATTACAAGTTTCTGCTTGACCCCTGTAAACACAGAAGCCACAGCGTGTGTGGTGTATGTATTCAAATGTTTGTCTGTGTGTAGTTGAAGGAGTAAGGTGGTCACGGGTGGTCGTATGCTCCTCTTTGTCAATGTGGTCCTTCAAAACGTCAAAGACCGTGTAGTGTTTTCCAGAAGAATTTGGAATTTCACACAATAGAGAGTCACACTGCAATGAATCCTAGTGGGAGACTGAAAATTCTTCGAAATGTGGAAAATTTGTGTGGAGTGGAAGTTTTGTGATTTCACATGCTGTACAGCTTGTGCGTGGGCAGGATTCTATCTAGGATTTTTTTTTTTGGGGGGGGGGGGGTTCAGTATTCTAGCGCATGTCTGCCATGTGAGACATGATTGTGGTTTTGATATATCTATTGTATCTATGTAGTAGGGTTTCTTTCAGGATAATTAAGGGGAGGGGGGGAGCAATCACAAACTTAGTATTGGAAGGGGGCTATAATATATGTACGTATGCACATGGTATCCTAAATGTCTATAGAACGCATGCAGTGCAGTGATGTAAGGAGATGCAGACATGTATGTGGTATCATAGGACCAGTACAGGGTCAGGGGGTATTTATGTTTTAGGCTGTATAAGGTGGTATCTGAGGCCATTTTAGACCATTCAAGGTTGATTTTGGTACTCAACTAGGGCCTTCTCTGTAGTAATTTGCACTACAGTTGGAATTTTTTCGGAGTGGAAGCTCCCCCCCCCCCCCCTGGATAGAACCCTGATGGAATATGTTCTCCACATACATACATGCGTACAGTGGAAACTGGCTAATGTGAATCCTAAGAGGAATAGTGAAGTCACTTCTTGTTACGGGTTATTCTTGCTATAAGTACATGTATGGTATCTCTCATACAACTATCACAGAAATTGTTCTTGTTAAGCAGCGTTTCTTGTGATAATAAGCAACTTTGTGTTAACCTGTTTTAGCTGTGTATCCCAAACCTGATCGCTAGAGTAGCTGCCGTTCCTCCGAGACGATTCCGCTGTTGTAAGAGCTGATATTATGCAGACGTAGTGTAACGAATTTTAAATTTCATACAATAGACTTTCACTGCGA
>CAUJGJ010000258.1:1091100-1108600 GCA_963170055.1 Halisarca cf. caerulea | reverse complement strand
TTGTTACAGAACTGCCTATAGTGTTTCCTTTTAAGATGTTGGCAGAAGTTGTCTAAAAGTAACAAACAGTAAATGAGTATATTTAATTATTTACAGTCAAACTTGGTTAGAAAGTCACTGTTTACAACATCAACCTCTTTACAACAACACACATGTTGGGAACTGTTTCACTGGTCTCTGTACTAAATGTCCTGGTTACAACAACAACTTGGCTATAACAGCACATTTTAGTGGCACCAAGGGTGTTGTTGTAAACAAGTTTGATTGTATGTGATATTTAATTATTGTACTTGGTCTTACTGCAAGTCCAATCAACTGTGTATGAATGTTCTGTGTTGTTATACTGTACAGTGTCACATCCAAACAATAATCCCAGCACCATCCACGTTGTACTGCACTGTGTGGCAGAATGATGGAGTGTATATATGTTTTGTGTGAGATACATTTAATTTCAAGTCAGAAGTAAGGTGATTAATTCAATCCCTTTCTTGAATCTCTCAAATATAAGAGATAATTGTCGTATTGAGTTTGTAGCAGTATTGGCAACCTTTACCACAGAGAGCACTAGTGGTTGCCACTGCTGGTGTAGCGGTAGCATGTTGCGGGTGGGTCTGACTCCTGGGCAGAACACCTTCTGTCTTTTTTCCTTCACAGGGTGTATGTAGTTTGTAGTGTGGTGTAGTAGAATAGAGTGAAATTGCTCCATTTGCACTTATAACAGTATTAGCAATCTCTAACTGCATAGGTTAGTACACTCTGACCTACTGTACTTTGCCACAGGTATTTGAGGCAAAACGTCAGTCAGGCTGTGGATCCGAGCTCAGAGCACAGACTTGAGCGTGTTCGGCAGCTACCACCACCCAAAGATGCCACTGACATCAGGAGTATACTTGGTGACACAGAGGACAAGGAGTATCCCATATTCAGAACTGGATCACCACCTGAAACAATGGCCACACTAGCTACAGGTGAACATGTGTGCTGTAGTGGTGTTGTGTGTAGTGTACTGTCAGTTTGTCAGTTTGTTGGACCTCATTCTTATGACTCTTATGGTTTAAGTATTTGAACCACTTACCTTATCTATATTTTCTACAGCGTTTATACATGTGTGCTGTGTGCATACATGTGTGTGTGTGTGTGTGTGTGTGTGTGTGTGTGTGTGTGTGTGTGTTGTATGTGTGTGTGCAGTGTAGGGCTGGTGCAACCGGTACAGCTACAACAGCCATGGTCGTACCACTTTTTGCCACAAGTTTAGCTTAAAAGTGGAAAAAGGCCTTATGGATCATGACTATTGAGAACAGCAAAGGTATAAAACTGCAGAAAAAACTTCTATTAATTTATTATAACTGTAACCATAATCCTTTCAAACTATTCTGTTCAGTACTAGCAACAAACTGAAACACTTCTAAATCATATCAGCTGTTGTCCTGAGTTGCCATGACGACATTGCACAACTTCTCACAACTGCAAAATGTGCGCGATTTATACTATTTTATATTGTTATTATAATGTTGCATGGATAAGGGCCTACAATACTGTAGTCATCTCAATTGTCAGTATGTTGATGGCTGTACCAATCGTACAGAGCTTGCTCTGGCCCTGATGTGTATATGTGCACTGCATACGTGTGTTTTTGTATGCACATTTACCATGACCGCAAATGTTAGCATTCTACAGTTTACGCACCAACTTGCTTTGTTAACCTTGTATGCAGGTATACCCTCTCCTTGTCAATAAGTCACAAATACACAGTGTACAATATTTATGGTACATACTATATGTGTAATGAATTTGTTTTCCAACCACAGTGTTGGTGCTGTATCTCTCACCATTACATATACACAGTATGTATTGCCTGAATGCAGAGGTTTCTGGTTATTTTGTTCATCTTCGATCCTCCAGCTGTATTTGACCTGGTGAAGTGTACACTCCATGTGTACCGTGGTAATCCAAGTCAGCCTACACTGGAGTTCAGACTGTGCTGACCTTGCAGAACCTGAGGATAGAAAACATACTGCAGCTGGCTAGAGGGAATGGTATTTTAAATGCTTGCTACAGCGTTGGCACTCCATTTATGTCTTTTTTTTCTTTTCAAACCCGCTCACCTGTACCACCAAGCCATCCGTGACTCTCTGAATATATGCTATTTGAAGTGCTATTTTAACAATACCCACAGTCCCTACACATGTATCTGTAAAGAAATACATCTATTCTATGTAATATACAGTTTTTCATTGTTTTTATTGAATTTTAGTAAACTAATTGGATAATAGTTTATGTTCAGTTGAATAATTGTTAAAGTAGTTAAAGCTTACCTATGATGTCCCATACAGCTTGCTGTGGCCGGCCTGCATGCATGACAGAATTCTTAAAATTTGCACCATGCAAACCTATAGCCCTAAGAGTTGGCATGCATGGGTTGTGCCCCTCAGCGAACAGGTTTTTCCAGTTTTACATAATTTATGATGCATGCTTTGGTGTGTGTGTGTGTGTGTGTGTGTGTGTGTGTGTGTGTGTGTGTGTGTGTGTGTGTACGTGTGTGTGTGTGTGTGTGTATGTGTGTGTGTGTGTGTGTGTGTGTGTATGTGTGCATGTGTGTACGTGTGTGTGTACGTGTGTGTGTGTACGTGTGTGTGTGTGTGTGTGTGTGTGTGTATTCATTCTCATGAGTGCATGGACATGCACTCATGCACACAGCTGGTTGTGCTCTGTATGCACATTTTCTGCTTACCTCATGTATTGCATGAGTGCACGTGGTTGACACAGGTTGTTGTGTGGGTATGCGTTAATTAATACTGAAGTAAAATTGTTCTGAATGTCACTTCTATATATTTATGTACACAATTGTGCAGTCTACAGGCAATTAATGGCACACTTTCCATACAGCAATTGCTAGTTGCTGATCCTGTCCATGAAATAACTGTTGCATGTTGTGCATGTGCGTAGATGTGACTGTATCATCCGCTCGATCAGTTGTGTTTGCAGCACCAGGTGTGGTGTTCATGTCACTTTCAAAGCATAAACTGCTTGACAGTGTTTTTCGCTGTTATTCAATTTTTACTACTTCTACATTACATAGCACAAGATTTTAATCACATACCGGTTTTACTTTCCACACTGTGTCAGTATTAATTTTAATCAAAATACAGTCCGACCATTGTATTACTAATTACAGCTACTAGACTATGTCAAATTTCCCATTTCCAGCGAGGCCATTTCCCATTTCCAGCTTTGTTCACACCTAGTGATTGCGAGCAATCTCCATGGGCATTTACGTGTACAGACAATATTTCACTGGTACGACTTCCGGAATTTTTATCCATGGCACGGCGATGAAATATGCATATTGCATGCTAGTCTGGCGTTGCCGACCCAATTCTCGCTCGGCCATTTTCGGGGACTGACGTCGCTCGCCCGGTGACGTCAGTACCCGAAAATGGCCGAGCGAGAATTGGGTCGGCAACGCCAGACTAATAGGGCTTTTAATAGCCTGCAGTACTCCATACTTTATTAATCAAAACACAATCTGAAGCATACATGAGGTTAGGAAATAAAGATGATCAGAGTGTTCAAAGTCCTACTTTTATACATACGCCAGACTAATTGCATGCTGGGCCGCTGCTTGGTTCGTTTATATGGCACGTGACCGCGGAAAATTTCAAGATGGCTGCTCAACCGATGTGTATAAAGCGTGCATTGCTGTGCGTCGCGTTTCTTACTATTTTTGACTTTTGCGGCTTAGTGACCGGCCTTATCTATGGAAATTTACCTGTATACTCTGTTAAAGGAACGTTTTACGATGCCTCACATGCTGTTGTAAGTTGCCCTATTGCGTAAACACACCATATATACTGTAGATCTGCATGTGATTGAACGAATATAATGTATCTATGGAAGAATTTGCATGCATAACGTGCGTCACTGTCTATCTATCACCATCACCACCACCATCATCATCATCATGATCACCATCATGATCACCATCTTGATCACCACCATCACCATCACCATTATTATCATATGCATCATGATCACCATCATGATCACCATCATGATCACCACCATCACTATCATCATCACCATCATCATCACCATAATCATGGTTGCCATTACCATCATCATTATCATCATCATAATGACATAATCACATGTATTTCTGTATAATATCCTGCATAGTAGGAAATTTTCACAGAACTACATTTTGTTGAAGAGTTCAAAGTCCTACTTTTATACATTGAAATTGCACAAATCTCACATTTGTCCTTCTCAACTAGTCATATTCTCTTATCTAATATGTTGAAACTTTCTCACTGCATGTGCTATGAATACAACTTATGCCTTTGCCAACGGATTTCTATGACTGCAGAATTCTGTAAATGATCGACTGTATACACACAACATGGTCTGTTGTGATAGTGCCTTGTGTGTGTGTGTGTGTGTGTGTGTGTGTGTGTGTGTGTGTGTGTGTGTGTGAGTGTATTTCACTTGTACATGTGTGTATGCAGTAGTTTTTGTAGGGTGTAGGAGTGTTGTGGATGTGTTATGTGACCTAGGACAGTTGTAGTCTCACGGCACCAGACCACTTCCCCTTAGGGAATTGTTTGAATGTCTGTGACTTGGATATGTGGAATTTTTTTCTATTCATAAGTATTGTGACAGCCAATATATATTTAGCACTTGGTATGCTGTGAACTTGCTATATTCAGAACACTTGAAAATCTGCCCATGGACTCTTGTATAATTATAAACTAGACATTTGGTTATGGTCCCAAATTCCAAAGCTAAATTTCCCTGGAGTATCATACCCCCAACCTCCCCTATTATAGACTGCTATAATTCCACATACATGTACTCATCTACCTCCCCCCCTCTCCCCCCCCCCCCCCCCCCAATGTAAGGGCCATGATCCTGTGAGAGACCGAGCAAGGATGATATGTTGAGTGGTGTACAGCAGGGACTTGCCTGCTATCATTTCTGAGCCAATGTATGTACATATAATGCCATGTATGTACAATATGTATGTATGTACATATGTATGTATGTATGTATGTATGTATGTATGTATAAATGTACTGTGGAAATTGCTACACTTTAAATAGCACTTCCAATATCATACACTCAGCTGGCCACTGATGGCTTAGTTGGGAAGGTACAGGTCTTGTATGCGTGAGTGCAAGGGTTCGTTTCCGTCTCCGACCCTAATTTTACTCTTTTTTTTCTATTGGGACTATGTAAAGAGCACAACTATAAATGGCACTTTTAATAGTCTATATCCAGAAGGTCCCTGATGGCATAGCGGTTAGGTGACTGTGCTTCGGAGCTGAGGTAATAGGGTACGTTTCTCGACCCGACCTGGATTTATCGGATTTTATCTGAAAAAAAAATCCTGTCCCTCAGTGGTCAGTTGCAATACCCCTGTACAAAGAACTGTATGGGGGGAGCTTTGGGTCTCGCAGCTGGTCTCCCACTCCTTAGCTGTCTTCTCAACACCCTTGAGAATGAGTACTAACTCCCTCTCCGTGATGATGGAACCTCTTTTTTTTTTTTTTTTTTTTTTTTTGCTTCTTCCCTCTTAATGTAATGAAAATGAAGGGACAACAAAGAGTTTGAATGTCTGTGACTTGGATATGTGGTATTTTCATCTATTCATAAGTATTGTGACAGCCTATGTATATTTAGCACTTGGTATGTTGTGAACTTGCTATATATTCAGAACACTTGTAAATCTGCTTGTGGACCCTTGTATAATTATAAACTAGACATTTGGTTATGGTGCCAAATTCCAAAGCTAAATTTCCCTGGAGGAGCATACCCCCAACCTCCCCTATTATAGACTGCTATAATTTCACATACATACTTATCTGCCTCCCCCTCCCCCTCCCACTACATCACTATACTATGCTTTTGTCCCCTTTTGATCACTATCCTGATAGAAACCCTCTGCATACTTATACACTAATGTGAAGGTCCCCCCAATAGTATGACCTCAGAATAACCCTGACAATGTCATAGTTTCATGCATAAAATGTACCCTACCAGTCAGTAGAATGTATACTTTTGGTATTCTGAAATGTACCCTACCAGTCAGTAGAATGTATACTTGTGGTATTCTTTTATGTTTTGTGGTATTCGGTCCTGTACCACTCCTCCTCTGCCATCTTTAGCACACTATGTGGGTGATGTGAAGCAGCCCAGCACAATGGGTCCTTCCCCACTCGCGACCCCAGCTGTCACCCCCCCAACTGGATGTTCCTCCACCCTTGGTACTGAGTAGTGGATCGCCCACCTCCATGAGAATCAGTCCATCTATCTCTCTGAGTAGTACTCCACTCAACTCTCTGTGTCCACTCACTTCTTCGAGTGATTGTTTAGCCACCACCTTGATTAGTCCTCCACCACCCTTCACTTTGAGTCATTCTCCATTTGCAACTGCGTATGACTAGAACAGTTGCAGTGCTGTATATGTGTTCACATAATGTGTGTGTGTGTATCATATTTACTATATATTCACAAGTATGTATTGGTTTGTTCTTACTGTCCTACTTGTGATGTTTTGTGGCTATTTCATGTTACGTATTAATAATTTGATAGGGAAAGCGATTCAAAGATGAGATAACAAGGGCAATGAAGGAAGATTCCTACTTCAACAATGTTATCCTCCCGTACTCTCACACTCCTGATGGGGTTGGGTTGTACAGTTCTCTTCTCAAGAAGATGGAGACCTTCCCAGACTACATGGAGGAACTGAAGGGATTGGCAGATGGTGTGGGTGTGTCACATGAGCTGGTGAGAATGTTGTGAGTGTGTGTATGTGTGTGTGTGTGTGTGTGTGTGTGTGGATGGGTGTGTGGGTGTGGGTGCGTGTGTGTGTGTGTGTGTGCATGTATGTGTATGTGTGCCTGTGTGTGTGTGTGTGTATGTGGGTGTGTGGGTGTGGGTGTGAGCATGCATGTGTTGGTATATCGACATGCATGTGTGATTTTATGCAAGCATAGTATTGGGGTGAGGGTGCATGAGGGGCAGTGTGTGGGGGGGTGCATGTTGGGCAGTGTGTGGGGGGTGCATGTTGGGCTGTGTGGGGGGGAGTTGTATGTGTCTGTGTTTGTATATGTGATAGCTACATATGTGCATTGCAACATCTTTTACTAGTTGACACTGTGGAACATGGAGTTTGAGTGGACCCTGTACCTGAAGAACCGTCTTCCTGATCCTTCTTGTTCTGATCTGTACCTTGCTAATGGAGACACACAGGTTAGACTTCTGGAGCCTATTTTGGCTATTATACTGTATGTGATTGTCTGTGTGTGCATTTGTATACAGTCAAACTCTGTTAGTACATACAGCTGTGAGTACCTGGGTTGGTAAGTACTCCTGGTTAGTGAGTACTCATTGCTCTGTTCCTTCCTCATGCAATACCATTTAAAGCACCTTGGATAGTAAGTACCTCTGATAGTGAGTACCTATTTTGCCATCCCTTGAGGGTACTTACTATCCAAGTTCTACAATATAATATTTGTAAAATAGTTTGTAATCATAAAATGTGTTCTCTACCACTTCAGACCATCATGGGGCACAACGAAGATGGAAACCTTGCATATCTGAACACCTCATACATTGTACGAGCTATTATACTCGACGAGGAAGGAGAGGTTCTGGAGAATTTCACTGCCTTTTGCTATCCAGGACGTCTCTGTGGTGGAGCATTTAGCTTTAACCAGAATGGGCTGGTGATGTCGACTAATGCACTCTTTCCAATCAAAATTAACCCAGACTATTTGGGTGAGCTACCCAGTACACACATGTTAAGCCTGTATTCATTTGCACACATACGTACTGTACACAAACACACACACACACACACACACACACACACACACACACACACACACACACACACACACACACAAAGGATATGGGACTGGTGCACATACAGTACATATGTGTAAATGGAGAATTGCAGGGTTTTTGGGAAATTGAACTTTTGTGAATACATGATGGTGAGGTTTGTGATAGTTTAGCCAAACCAAGTTGTAATGTATGCTGCAATTATGAATTAAGGACTACGTAAATGTCCTTGATAGTTCCGTGATGGTCTGTTCTCCATTTTAGTTCGCAGTGTCCTGAACCGTGCCCTTCTCCCTCGCTCTCCGTCCGAGGCCATAGACTTGGTGGACACAACGTACTGCTCCTCGGGGTTCAGCCTCAACCTTGGTGATGTGGGTAACAAAGTGGTCTGGAACGTCGAGGTGTCGCCGGTAGGAGCCAACCCCCTCCAGATGCACGAATACGACTACCATTTCAACATGTGCGTATGTGTACTATGTGTGTGGACCTGTAAACATACACACAGTGTGCAGTGCAGTGTGATTTACTGTAGCTGTAAGGTTCAATAACATATGATTTCATGGGTGATCGCACAGACATGTATATACAACATGTTTTCATATTATAGAATATGGTAGTACTCCATATGTAGGGATGATGTGAAAACAAAATGGTGGAGTTGGTCCTTTGGCCTATGTCATTGCTCTGAAATATTACTTTGTGTACGTTTTGGAGCTCTTTTGTCAGATCGAGCTTCTGTCAACTAACAGTGTTGACACTACGTAGATGAATTCTATGTATACTGCAGTTTGTGTTGTGGGACTACCCACAGCGTGTCAGAAAGTTGCTGGAATTATCTGGTACAGTAACACAAATGTCATAGGGCATAGCAGGTACTTCGTCTTAGGGACTAACTCCACGTCCATCTTGTACAAACCACTAACTGCATACTCGCAAAGGGGCATTCTTCGTTGGCTAGGTTCAATCTGAAGAACCAACCGTAAATAACAACTGCAATGGATTGAAGTTGACATTTCAGCTACTTAACCACAGCCTTCATCAGAACATACACAAACACTGCAGTATAGTAGCCGAAACGTCAACTTCAAATCATTGTATTTGTTATTTACGGTTGGAATTAAGGATATTTCTTCAAATTACTGCATATCTTCACAATATTTCTTTGTTTTATTATTATATTGCACTAATGTGCACCATCCATGCTGAATTGTACATGTGGCTGTATACGTGGTGTAGTGCTGGTGCCTGTTTAGTGTGAGGTAACTTTGAAGGAGAGGGTGAAGGGTATTCAAGCCCTCGCTCTAATCTCAAAGTTTGTTAAAATTACACCCACAGCTGAACAGTGTCAACGATCTGTTATTGTGTATTTCAGTGTATACATTTTACGCTTATTCCGTAATGTGCATTGTCACAGGTATTTGAGGCAGAATGTCAGTCAGGCTATAGATCCGAGCTCAGAGCACAGACTTGAGCGTGTTCGGCAGCTACCACCACCCAAAGACGCCATTGACATCAGGAGTATACTTGGTGACACAGAGGACAAGGAGTATCCCATATTCAGAACTGGATCACCACCTGATACAGGAGTGGCCACACTAGCTACAGGTGAACATGTGTACTACAGTGGTGTTGTGTGTAGTGTACTACAGTGGTGTTGTGTGTAGTGTACTGTTGGTTTTGTCTCTTCTGTTCCAGTATTGCATAATTATGGATGAATGTGTGTGTGTGTGTGTGTGTGTGTGTGTGTGTGTGTGTGTGTGTGTGTGTGTGTGTGTGTGTGTGTGTGTGTGTGTGCGTATGCGCATATGTATGTGCGTGTGTGTGCATGCATGCATACACGTGTGTATGTATGTATGTGTATATATGTACATAGGTGTGTATGCCTAGTACATGTGCCAGCATGAATGTTTGCTTTGTGGAGTCTAGTCATGTGCTTTGCTGTACAAACACTTGCATACAGGTATACCCTCCCTTTGTCAATGTCACACAAGGTGTACACTATTCTTGTGGTTTGTAATGGATTTGTTTTCCAACCACAGTTTTGATGCTGTACCTCTCACCAGTACATCATAGGACAGGGAAACCTCTCCAATCCGACACTCAATGGGACCTGAGAATAATGTTAGATTCATTAAGAGATTGTCAGATTATGGAGGACCTCTTAGCATACTTTATAATGGTGACTGTACATCACTAGATGGTCGGATTAGGGAAATGTCGGATTATAGAGTTGTTGAAATAGAGATATTTAACCTTATTGCCTGAATGCAGAGGTTTCTGGTTATTTTGTTCATCTTTCTTCGATCCTCCAGCTGTATTTGACCTGGTGAAGTGCACACTCCATGTGTACCGTGGTAATCCAAGTGGATCTGCTCAGCCTACGTTGGACTTCAGACTGTGCTGACCTTGCACTTTATGCATGCAACTATAGCAAGCATGTTGTTGGATAGAATGATATTTTGTATAGTTTTGTGTGTGTGTGTGTGTGTGTGTGTGTGTGTGTGTGTGTGTGTGTGTGTGTGTGTGTGCGTGCGTGCGTGTGACGGTATATTTGCGTGCGTGCGTGTGTTTGTGTGTACTCCTGGGAGACTACATCATAGGTTTTTAAGTGTCTATGCATAGATACTCTACAGTATTACATGTATTATACTTTGCATGTATAACCATGTATTGCGCAACACTGATAGCAAAGCTGGTCTACTTCCGGCCGCCATTTTATTCTCGCCGGGAAGAATGTTTAAGTAGTATGTGTTATGTTTACTGTTCATATTACATTGATCATTACCGAGCGGTTTAGCGAGGTTAATTGTTTCCGTCGTATAGGGGAGTCTGATCGAGAAGCCCACGCACTTGATCGTATATTTTGGCCAATATGTCGTTTCTTTGTGCGCAAGTTGCAAGTCGGTGATAAAGTAAAGTGGCAGTGAAGTGGCAATAACAGAAGCGGGCAAACGTGTTCTATGTGATAAGGTAAACTTTATGTGCATTTCCCCACTGGGTATTAGACAAAACGCGCCCAAAGTCACTTACGTTTGGGTCCGTGACAGTCCCATCTTGACCGATACGAAAAAATTAACAATCTTCATTATTATTGCACAATAATGTCTAAAACTTCTATACAGCGATTTTCAAGTTTCTTCCGCTAAACAGTAGGATTCACAATTTTGTTGTTCGGGTGATCGAATTGAGTAGCCATTGTGTCAGCCATTGTGTCGGACATCTTTAGGGGCATCTTTTTTGCAACTGCGCATGCGCAAGGACACGTGTAGATTATATGGCGCTATCTCCAAGACTGCTCTGTTTGCGTTCTTTGTTGTTTCGGCGAAGTCTATAGGGCGTCTTCTTTCTCTGACAACTTTGTTCGAGTACAAGCTATAAAAATGACAAAATAAAGGAATTACGAACTGCTGGCAACTTTTACCAATAAACTGGCGGCCCGTTTTGCTTGGAGTCGAACATGTCAGCTTTATCTATGGTTTCGAAACAAGTGATTTAGCGAAAAGAAGTAAGAAATTGAAATGTGAAGTGTCATAAAAAGGTATTGATTGACAAATTACAGTTCAATATCGTTCGTGTGTTGCGCACTTTTGTTATTGTTTTCCACTGTACTTGGAACACTTGATTTGACTAACTACGGTTCATGTGCACCACTTTGCACCATCTTGTGATAAAATTATACATATTTGATTGACATAATCTGCAATGTGTGATTATATCTGATATGATAGAGACTAATTGCATGCTACGTTGACTTATGATAATATAACTTTCAAACAAATTCTATAACGTAACAGATCATTTGTACAAAATCAATGCACAAAATGTTCTGGCCATGTAGGCCTTCATCAGCTGCATAAAATGTTTTATACAGCTGATGAAGGCCTACGTGGCCGAAACGTTGTGTGCATTGATTTTGTACAAATAATCTGTTACGTTCCTGATTGAATGTAAACTGACACTTTACATTTCATTTAACATCCTGATATATACATGCAGCTCATTTTCACTGGTATTGTTGGTATGCCGTTTTCTAAAATTATACATGCAATACAGCAAAGAAAACATGTAATTGAGCACATGATGTATTCACCTTGACTATTGTTTGTCGAAGTCTAAGTCTGAGAGATGTATGTAGTACATGTATGGAACATGCACCGCTATGCCAAATATTATTATAATGTGACATCAGTGGACTTTCAAACTGATATAGCAAATGATTATATACCGTATATGCTCTAATTTTTCTTCATTCCAAATATTCGTCATGGGCTCCAAAAGGGATGAAAAGCATTCTAATTGATGACGAAATAACGTGTTTTAATCCTACGTATGTCAGAGACCCTAATTATTCGTCACGCAGGCTGGCCGCCTTCATTCTGCCATTTGTTGTGCCATTGATATACCGTACTGGAGAAACCGCTGTTCCTTCATTTATATTTGTCATTTTTATTTCGTTTGAGTAATCGTCAAATCATGGAAGATTTTTGTTTTTCATTCGAAATTCCTTGTATATGTGCATGGTATCCTCAAACGGGCGCAACAGTTCTCAAGCTAGAAACGTCTATTTTTTGATGGTTCTAATTCGCCGTCATTGATTCTAAATATTTGTCCCCCCATTCCAATTATTCACCACCTTTCAGAAACCTTGCAATTCCATTCCAAATGACGTTTTTTCATGACAATTGCTCTGACGAAAAATTAGAACATAAACGGTATATGCACATTTATGTATATTTGCTAAATTCTGATTTTAATTGGATTATACCATGTGAAATGTGTCTGAAGACAGCCTCTGCAGAAACCATGGATTTCATCGCAATCAAACAAATCTAATGTAACCCAAAATTTGAACCTACTTTATACACAGCAGCCTGTGTCGCAACTGTACTCCAAGCACCTGAATATGTCAAATCCACAAATTTAAATGCACTTACATACAAATCATCTAAAACACAATGTCATGCAGATTGGCTACACATCACAGAAACAAATTTCATGTACGTATGAGCAGCAAGTTATAAATGACATTGTGTGATGTATGTTCAATCAATATGAAGTTCATGGATTCAAAAGAAATTTTAAAGACTTAATTCTTGAAAAAAAAACAGACTGTTTGTTCAAATAGAACCAAATAATAAACCAAAAATGTTAGCAACTTCGTTTCTATCACTCGATCATGCAGTTGTGTGGTGGTACATGAATTACAATATTATTGATTGAGAATTAATCAAGGTCTACGAATGCATATGTTCAGGTAAATTGACAATAGCATTATGTTGAGGAAGCATAATTATAATACTAACTTCTAGCACCATGGACTGCAAATTGGTTTCTTGTGCAGATTATGTGCAGTGGTACATGTCACATGCATTGCTCAGTGCTAGTGTCAATTTGAATGTCCAAGCAGGCCAAATTGAACCAAGCATTGCAATTCAATTGAATCATATACAATGAAAAGTGACCATTTATTTTGGCAATGCAAATTTAACGCAGTGTCACCAGAAGAAATAAAAACTCAACAGATTTGTGTCAATCACTGATGCATGACTCAATCAAATTGAATGTCAAATGTCACAAATTGCAGATGTTACACTGTCGTACAGCCTTGCTTCACGAGTACTGATACTGTAGTCTACACACTGTGTCTTGCAAGCATGTGTCAAGTGAGTAAACAACAAAACTGCTAACTTTACATCTGCATGGCCATTGTAATATACCATTGCACTGGCAATCTAGCCTTATAACTCAAAGCATGAGCACACACATCAGTTTTGAATTCATAAGCAGCAGTCAAAATGGAATTGAACACAATTCAATTTTTATTTCAAAATTCAATTTTTGTTTTAGCAATCGCGAGGTTCTGAACTTGGTTCACAACTAGTTTTAATCACCACTTTGTTTTTCGTCATGCATGGTTATTGCTAAGCTTAATTTAAAAAATTTCTCATTATTATGTGTGGTGTGTGTATAAATTCATTGATTCATTCAGTCTTGGAAGAATGTTCCTGAACCTTCCCGGCGAGAATATAATGGCGGCCGGAAGTGGGTCTGGATACGCGACTAGGGCCCAGCTGGCTGGACTAGTTGTTAGCAATCCCCTAATGATTAGTGGAACGGGTATAGACGTCGGCAGCGCCAGACTACGCCATGAATTTGCTTGCCTAAAGTAAACTTCGAAGTTCAAGTAATTTCCGTGTTTTGTCAAAGCGGATTCCTGGTTGTCTATCACAGAAGAAAACAGCATCGCTCTACCACTGAGGGTGAAAGCTGCCCCATAAGGCTATGCAATGTTTCTTCTTAAAAGAAGCAATATTTACGTGGGAATTGTTCAATGGGTACTAGTCGTTTCCTCCTGCAACTGTGAGTCTTTTTATTTGTCAAAACTTATAAGTATTCCAGGAGTTAGATTACATCCGTGTAGAATACGTAGCGGTCTGTGTGCAACATTCTAACATTCGCGGAGTAAGCAAAACGTACGTTTTTATGTAAGAGTGTAACAGCGCGTGAATTCCGTACTCCTGATGTCCCTTACAAGTTCATGGTTTTCCCTCTCAGTAAAATCATAGATAACGTAGTGTAAAGTGTCCGTGGCACTGGCGTAGGAATGGGGGAGACTCCAGGGGCTGGTGCCCTCCCTTGATCTCGACTCTCTTGCAATTGCTTGTTTAGTTTTGTACTTACTAGGTATTATACAATTATGTAGCATATTAAGCCCTATGAAACTTGAGGTCCCTACAGAGTATCTATGCTATCATCGATCGAATCATGGAGTCAGGATAATCAGAATCATGTAATATATTATACACTATGTCATGTACGTATATTTAATTGATATAGGCTCATTTGTGAAATTTCGGTGAACTCCCATAGCAAAATAACTTCCTACGCCACTGCATGGTAAAATCTATCACCCTGCACGCATCGATTTTCAATATTGTCCATTCATAGACACACTATACTGCGTAGTCTAATATATAGGGGATGATCCATGCAAATCGAGCAGTGATTTCACACAATCGCCTCATCCAATGTACTGTCCAACAACCCAGCAATGCATAAATGTATGGAAGAATACCTTCGGCACACATGCATGTTTTTTGGGTGCCACTTATAGTAGCCTCTGGCTAAAGGTTCCCCAGGTTAAATAGGAATACCTGATACCTGTTTGTAGTCTCGTTTCTGCCAAATAACATCAATGTTAATACATATACAGAGAAAACTGTGTTAAAGGACACCTCTGAAATGCAGAAAAATCCTTAAACAGGACGCCATTGCTCTGTCCCATTTGAAGTCTGACATGTGTACCTACGTACAGTTGAATCCTCTGAAATAAGGACACCTCCCTAAACTGGACAGCTTACTGTTGTCCCAGTGGTGTCCTTATTGTAGAGGTTTCACTGTACAGGACAGCTTGCTGTGGTCCCAGTGGTGTCCTTATTGTAGAGGTTTCACTGCACAGGACAGCTTGCTGTGGTCCCAGTGGTGTCCTTATTGTAGAGGTTTCACTGTGCAGGACAGCTTGCTGTGATCTCAGTGGTGTCCTAATTGTAGAGGTTTCACTGTACAGGTCAGCTTGCTATGGTCCCAGTGGTGTCCTTTTTGTAGAGGTTTCACTGTACAGGACAGCTTGCTGTGGTCCCAGTGGTGTCCTTATTATGGAAGTTTTACTGTAAATCTTTTATTTCTGCATGCAAGGGCCGTCATGGGTGCACTGTGTACAGTTCATGCCTGTTACATATAGCATGATGTCTGTCTGTCTGTAGCCCAAAGTGTGACAATATCTCAGTCAAGTGTGTCTGTTGTGAGTGGAGCAATCCTCAATCTTACCTGTGATCCGGTTAGCAATGAAGGAAGCTACTCTTTTGTATGGAAAAAAGATGGAGTGAATGTGTTTGAAAGTGCTTTTGCTAGCTACTACTCTGTTATTCCTACTGAGACCAATGGGACATTGATTTTCAATCCACCCATTCAAAATTTATCCGGAATATATTCCTGTGAACTAAACGGTGATTCCTCACAGTTGGCCTCAGCTAATGTCTCAATTGCTCCAGGTGAGGAGTTTGATGTTCCAATCTTTCGTCATGTCTACTTTGTGAGAATTTGAACGATTTCATGTCTTTTTGTATTGAGTGTGGCATCGTCATTAACACATTTTTGTCATGGTTTAAAGGATGCCTCCCAGCTCCATTTCGACTAAATGCTGCTGTGGGGGAGACTGTTGCTACCAGTTGTCAAACTATCAATCCTGCTTTCAACCCGCGTGGTGTTCTTACATGGAAGTGTATGGCAAATCAAACATGGAACGGCCACTTGACTGGTTGCACCTTCAGTGGTGATGCGAAGAGAGTGCACTTATTAGCTTTCACACTACAAGGCCCTCAGGATGAGGTATACAACAATGCCTCTGCCATTCAGCGTGAAGTAAGCTCCTATGTATGTATGTTTGCATAATATCACGTAGATATTTCCGTGTGTAACAGACATCTTGGCACAGTGTTACCGTTTCAGTTGCAATGTTGCCTCAGATTGGTATGTATGTGTTCTTCTTACTGCAGCTTGTGACTTTGCTGAACATTGGTGGGACATCACATGTTGCCTACATCGGAAGAGACGAGACATACGGTCGTTCCTTGTTTGTGCTAAGTCTCTTAAATGTCGCAATTGATGCGCAGAGTGTGTTTGACAGCCTTCGAACTCAGAGCCAGATGGAAGGATTCACGTTAGATGGTTTTCCAGCCTCTCCGTATGAGCCAAATTCTGCTGTTTGGGAGGGATATGTGTACTTCAGGGGATTTGGTAAGTGGTGCATGCATGTTTGTGTGCATGTAGCATTAATTAAAATGAACCATGTTTGAGAACTTTTGCAAATCTTGCTAGTAAGGATGTATATCCTTGTTTTAATGTGGAAGATAAGAAAATGTTTTTGTTTCACCGCTACATTCATGTACAGTATGTACTATGTATTTAATACAGTAGTACATGTATGCATTTATAATTATTCTTTAGAACATGTTAAGGTTCAGTGGAATGTGTACAATTTTCTTCCAGCATACTGCTCTTGTCCTCTATGGTGGTCTTCTTCAGTTGAATCTCTTAGTCTGACCAGACTAAAGCCAGTAAACTTATGCAACGCTTCAGATTACATACAAACTCCATGTAGATGTCAAGATCCCTATAATCCTAGCTCTTGTCAGGTGAGTTGAGGGCTAAGACATGGAGGGTATTAGATATTGTAGAGATAGGTACTGTGTATGTGAAAATATTTAATGTAGAATGACTTAGTGTTCGTGTGTGTGTGTGTGTGTGTGTGTGTGTGTGTGTGTGCGTGTGTGTGTGTGTGTGTGCGTGTGTGTGTGTGCGTGCATGCGTGCATGCGTGTGTGTGTTAGCCCTGGACAATATTTCAATATAAGTAGTCAATGTCAATATCAATCCATAACCAACAATACAATAATTACATTTTTCAATTGTCAATATATCAAATACTCAATATATCGACTATCAGTATTTTTCTAGAGCAAGTACAAGGACAGATGGTTGAAATTGGGAAGACTAACAGCAAGGCCCAATATATGGCTAAGGTTTCCAATTGGCCTGCAATAATAGTGCTAAATTATTTCTAATTAACCAGCACCTCGGTTATGTCATAACTGAGG
>CAUJGJ010000258.1:1076100-1081100 GCA_963170055.1 Halisarca cf. caerulea | reverse complement strand
ATAGCAAACCCTTCAGGACCTCCGAAAAGGTTCACTATATCAGGGTTCATTTACAATAGAGTAAATAGGTGCACATTCTAAGGTCTATGTTTGTTATATCAGGGAGTTCATTGTATCCAGGGTTCATTGTAGAGAGGTTCGACTGTACAGTATTCATGCTGTGCTCTCCATTGCACTCACATACAATGCAATGTACAGTACTGGACAGCACACACAGTGTTGTTTACCTGTTTCTACTGTTACAGCAACTATGTTATGTAGCTCTTTTCATACTCAGTTCACAGGGCAGCTGGGAGATACACAATGATTCAGTTCTTGTTCATGTTGGCCAAGAGTGCTTGAACAGTGTGTTCTCCGCATCGATACCATTTGTAAGTGAAGTATTTTGTGAATGAATTGTATCAGATGTGGTATTGGTGATTTGGATGCACAAACTAAGGCAAATACGTACATACATATAACATATTGTAGTGTGTGTGTGTGTGTGTGTGTGTGTGTGTGTGTGTGTGTGTGTGTGTGTGTGTGTGTGTGTGTGCATGTGTGTGTGTGTACATGTGTGTGTGTGTGTGTGTGTGTGTGTGTGTGTGTGTGTGTGTGTGTGTGTACATGTGTGTGTGTGTGTGTGTGTGTGTGTGTGTGTGTGTGTGTGTGTGTGTGTGTGTGTGTGTGTGTGTGTGTGCATGTGTGTGTACATGTGCGTGCATGTGTGTGTGTGTGTGTGTGTGGTGTGTGTGCGTGTGGTTTTTCTCACATCATACTAGTCTTGTACACACCCAGCCCCATGCTCACAGTATGTACTAGTGCAAGTCAGAAAGAATCATTCGTTGCTTGTGTCGTTTATGCTGTGAGAATGGGTGAAGCAGCAAGCTAAGCATGCATGTAATAGACATACATACAGTGTTAACAGTGATTGTCATTATTAGTTTTAAGTAGTGCAACTTTGTGTATTGCAGAGAATGGACCCCACATTGAAAGCTAAGTGTGTTGTATTGAGGTGAGATCTCTTACGTGCCAGAACCACAACTATTCCAGGCAACTAATGTTTAAACAGATCTACAGTGACTTCTCAGTATTCTATGTTCTCTCAAATCTGACCATCTTATGAGGTACCACTTGAATCATCACATTGAGATGTGAAAACTTTCTAATCTGAGCTTCTGTAAGTCGGCCACATCAGCTGTCTAACCCGGCCACCCTGTTGAGTCCCAAAGGTTATCCACTGGAGTTGACGTGTCTATTCCGGCCACCTCTCTAATCTGGCCAACTTCTGATCCCGAGGTGGCCAGATTACAGAAGTGTTGGTGTACTATGCTTCACTCTAACATTCAACAACCCCTAGCTGTAATCTTACCCATCATTTGATCAATAAAACAATTGAATAGTAATAGTCATTAATTTGTTAGTTTTATCGAAATAATGAGAATAGCTAGTAGAATCACAAAAGGATTTGACATCTAACTAAATTACACATAATAATTATTATTAATATGTAAATTTATAGTACAGCAACAATAGTATTAGTACAGGAGCTATAGTTCAAATCACAAAATTATTGACAAAATTCACACTTGCTTTAGATAGATTTACACTGTGGAGTGAGGACAGATAATTACAAAAGATAGACATGCAGTAATGACACATGATGATGTGTTTCCCACGCTAGAGTGTCAGATTACAGAGGTTCCACTGCATCTGAGTAATTATTGTCATATCATGTTTGGGTATATAGCACACACTGTGTAGTGAATCCAGTTACGTATGTTCATGCATATGCACAGTATGTGTACACATACATACAGTATGTATACACATTGTTGCTGTATTCTTACTATTGTTGCTGTACTATTACTATTATTACTATTATTGTTGTACTATTACTATTGTTGCTGTACTATTACTATTGTTGCTGTACTATTACTATTGTTGCTGTACTATTACTATTGTTGCCGTACTATTAACATACGGTATGCGTACGCATGCATGTACTTTTACTTCCACCGTATGTATTTCAGCTATAACAGCAGCTGGGTAGACACTAATGTAACCACAACTCTGACTGAGGACGGGGTGATTTGTAAAAGCTCATCGTGTGGATGGCACACTGTCTTTTACAGTGAGTTACCGTCCTGCTGTAAGAATAATACGTTTGGTTCTGAACTGTCCGTATTGAATTGCGTGTGTACATTCATGTGTATGTGCATTTCTGCATTTGTGTGTGTGTGTGTGTGTGTGTGTGTGTGTGTGTTTGTGTATGTGTGTGTGTCTGTGTGTGTGTATGTGTTTGTGTATGTGTACGTGTGTGTGTGTGTATGTGTGTGTGTGTGTGTATGTGTTTGTGTGTGTGTGTGTGTGTGTGTGTGTGTGTGTGTGTGTGTGTGTGTGTGTGTGTGTGTGTGTGTTAGGTGTGTTTTAGTATGGTATGCAATTTGGGCACATGTGTGTCAATGATATGTGCCTTTTCCAGAGTATCCCTTAGCAATGGAACCACAAGTGGTCACTGTTGATAAAGGAATGGCCTTCACTTTGAACTGTACTGTGAATGGCACCTACTACCACTCCTCTGAGATCCTATGGAGGGTCAATGGTAGTGAGATCGGCAGCATTGCAGCATTACGAGGAGTGCTCCAGACCTCAACCAGAGAGAATGCTACAGAGATGGAGACCGTGTACACTCTCACAGTTGATCACTGCTCACAGTGTCCCGGGCTGTACTCCTGTGAATACAGTGATGATCCTTCAACTGCTGTTTCATCTCAAGTCCTCATTACATCAAGTTAGTAGCCTCATGTACAAGAGGATGCAGATGTACTGTATGTACCTATTTTTTGCATATAAAATTGTCAGTATAAAGCTCCCTCCAGTACAGTTCTGGAGGATTACTTATACAATGTACAGTGGACCTCACTTATCAGCACCTCAAAAATATCCAGTTCCCTCACTTTTCGCAGTAGTTTTTACTTGAATGAATCTGCCTTAGTCCTACTGTACACTGTACTACTGCTCCTCCTTTATCCAGTTCACTCACTTTATCTACAATTTCATGCAGAACAAGTGTACGCAGATAAGTGAGGTCTGACTGTATATGTATTTACTAAGCAAGTTATACTGTGTACATACATACGTGCATGTGGGAATATTCACATGTGTACTACTCTACGGCATTATGTATAAAATGTTGTAAATCCCAGTACCATTCTATCTTCAGCTACAGGCCCTACCTATTCCCTAACCCTGACAGCACACCCCAGCAGTGAAGCACCCACTGGGGGTGAGGTCTACCTGAACTGCTCCATTGTCTCCTCTGACGTCCCAAGTGAGCTCCAGGTGGAGTGGAAACTCAACGATATCCCCATCTCTTCCTACCCAGCGGGGTCGTTTGTTACCACTAGAACAGGGAACACACACATTCTGCACGTAGTGAGAGCTCAGACAACTCTCTCAGGACACTACACTTGTGAGCTTAAGCAGCAGCTAACAGAACTGGCTGCTACCAGTCAGAATGTAACGATTCGACCCGGTGAGAAGTGTTGTGTATTGGTGGATGTATGGTTTAGAGTGAATATTGTGGAACACCTTGTGATTTGTGTAATATTATTATTATGACAGTATTTAGTATGTGAGTATATAACATGCATAATTGAATGTGTTCATGTACATACACTCTAGCTAGTATGTGCGTACATAAACACACACACATGTACACACGCACTCACACACATACAGACGCACACACGCACACACACACACACACACACATACACACACACACACACAGACACAGACACAGACACAGACACACACACGCACACACACACACACACACACACACACACACACACACAGACACAGACACACACACACAGACACACACACACACACACACACACACACACACACACACACACACACACACACACAGACACACACACAAACACACACACACACACAGACACACACACAAACACACACAGACACACATTCTACTTGTGTACACACACATGTGTTTCATCTGCAGGCTGCTTGCCGCAGCTACTCCTACCAGCTGCCGAAGTGAGCGGCCATTTTGCGGTGTCTTGTTCTGTGATCCATACCAGTTTGAGAGGCACCATGGAGTGGACTTGCCTGTCCAACCTCAACGTTGATGGCCACCTCAATTGCTTCTTTGAGGAGAATGCTAACAGGTCCATAGCTGTAGTGACTAACGTGTTGAGTGGAGTCAAGAGTGACATTCAGAGAGATCAGCAGAGGATAAAGGATGATGTAAGTGCGATGTACAGAATGGGCTGTACAGTGCATGTATTGTGTACTGTACAGCACAGTATGTTGTGTTCTATATGTACAGTATGTATGTTGTGCACATGGACAGAAATACTAACAGCAATCTGTACCATGTGGACATCATCACTATGCCCCGTGTGTACATTTGAATCTGCTGAAGTAAGGACACCTTCATAAGCAAGACAGCTATGCTCCCTATGGTGTCCTTATTACAGAGGTTTCACTATATATTTGTGTTTACTTAACTGTAGATTGATAGTCGGATACAGGGAATTTTTGGAATTAGTCTATCAAGCCAGATCATTGAGATCAGACATCTTGGATACTCCCTGGTGGAGTTTGCCCTGTCTGTGGAGCTGGAGACTGTATCATCTGTCATGTTTGCCAGCCTTGCAGCCAACACCAGCAGCGGGTTCACTCCTGGAGGGTACACAGCATTGCCTAACCTCATCGGCTCACCCATTATGAATCCTAGTGGTCAGTTATATCAAAAGACAGTGGAAACTGGTTATTATATAACAAGAAACCCAGGGTGCACTAAAGTTTAGTTCTTGTTAAAAGTATGAAGTTAGTACATACTATATACAGTTGGTTCACAGAAATTGTCTTGTTAAGCAATATTTCTTGTTAAGTGACTTTGTGTTAACCAGTTTCCACTGAATGTACAAATGCTTGTATTTGCACATCTGTTTGTAAATGCTTCACTTATAACTGCATGTACA
>CAUJGJ010000258.1:1066100-1071100 GCA_963170055.1 Halisarca cf. caerulea | reverse complement strand
TGTGTGTGTGTGTCTGTATGTACGCACGCGCACGATGCGTGCATGTGTTGAATGACCTATCTCTATATGAATTCTAGCACTACATGTTGTCCATATTAATATGTACGTACGTATGTATATGTGTGGCAGGAGAACTCTAATGTTGGTCCGGTCCTGCTCAATGCAACTGAGAGACTGGCCTACAGTTTTGCTGTAAATGCCAACATTTCTTCACCGAGGATTGTCCAGGATAATTTGGGTGAGAGGTGTCATTTGTGTTTAATCTACAATGACCATTACATTATTTTTTGATTGTCTTTTGCATACTGACACAGTCGTGGATGCCCAGTTTATTTCCTCGAGAAGTGTGGATAATGTGGGAATAGCAAGAGACAGCACTGCTTCACCTTCAGTGAGCATACCTGGCTCTGTGATTGCTGAGAGACAAGCAGAGGGAGGGAGAGGAGAAGGTATGACTTTTGGAACTGCTATTACTTCTCCATGTGTGTGTGTGTGTGTGTGTGTGTGTGTGTGTGTGTGTGTGTTGCCGCGTGTGCGCGCGTGTGTCCCTTTTGACCAAACAGCATTGCTGATTTGTGTTTTAACTACTCACTCTGTTTTACCACCTACAGTGTAGCTCTTCTGCTGTAGCTCTTCTGCTGTAGCTCTTCTGCTGTCTCTCTTCTGCTGTAGCTACATATGTTTGATACCAGTCTGTTGCTCTTCCACAGGAACTCCTGTGGTTGTTGTCTTTATTGACAGACTGAGCGAATATCTGCCAAGAAGATTGAACCAAATGTGCGTACTGTACATACTTGCATACTTGATATCTTTTTTTCCATCGATTCTCTATACATTTCTGTGCCATTTATACAGTAGCTGCTATTGTTTGTGAAACACATATTCTTTGAGTGGTTAGCACTACTACTTGAAGACAATCCACCAAACTGCGATTTCTTTCCATGACAATTTACTTTTGCGTTTGATGCCTTCTCTGTTTTCCATGTGTGCCTGGTGTCCATCTTTTTGTGTCTGATAATATCTTTTGTTGTCTCTATCTTGTTTCCTTTACTACTAATGTTGTTCTTCTTGTACTGTAGGACTCTAAATGACAGCACAACTTTGAGCAGCATGGTCTCTGTCCAGGTTGGGATAGAGAGTAGGTCGTTTGAGAATCAGTCCACAGTTAACATTACCTTCACAGTAAGTACAGCATACGCAATTCCAATCTACCACACAAGCAGTTTAGTTTTATGCACTAAATATCAGTATTAGCAATTCACTAGAGGGCTGCCTACTACTGTGTGGGAACTTTGTGATGTGTTTGTAATACTCTACTATCTATTGTATTTCCCATGCATTGTGTACTGTACTACATGTTACATGCATAGTACTGTACTACATGTTACATAGTACTGCACTACATGTTATATATATAGTATTGTACTACATGTTACATGTATAGTACTGCACTTGTAGGGAATCAGTACTACTGCTAGTAGGACTTGTGTCTTTTGGAACTACTCTTCTCCTGGAGAGGATAGTGCAAGGTACGTACATACTGGTTGTGCTAAAGGTGCCAGCAGTGAGGAAGGGAGGGGTGTCTACATTTTAACATTACATTGTATTGTATTGTACTGTATTGTATTGTATTACATATATTGTATTGTATGTGGTGGGCTGTCACGTTTTCACTGCTTGACATCTTGTTTTAGTGCTTGTCCACGGAGCATCTGTTATCTGCAGTTCCTCTGTGCATTGTACTGATAAATACATTGAAATCTCTAATAGTAGACACTCTGAAATAAAGACAGTCTCTCTACAAAGGACACAGCCCGAGGCCCCAAAAATTTTCTCCCTATAGTTCCAATACATTTTGAATCTCCCAAAGAGGACAACCTCTCTACAAAGGACAAAACAGGCTGCCCGAAAGTGTCCTTTATTCGGAGATTCCACTGTATATCCAGACTGCATTATACATACTATAACACTTGCGTTTGTACTGCACTACCGTTTGTACTGCACCACTGTTTGTTTGTTAGAATGAGTACTGCATACTTCGTTTGTACTCTGTATGTGATGCAGTGGAGGTGGATGGTCAACCAACGGTGTCAGTAACCTCGGTTGGTTCAGGAGATCCTGGAACTGTTGTGTGTAGGACATCTCATCTCACCAATTTTGCCATCTTGGTCTCAGTGAGTCTCACCTCTCATGCTTTGTAATGTACACATCCTCTGTGCGTGTATACACCTTATGGCATACACACACACACACACACACACACACACACACACACACACACACACACACATACACACACACACACACACACACACACACACACACACACACAACACACACTCACACACACACACACACACACGCACACACACACACACACACACACACACACACACACACACATGCTCACACACACACACACACACACACACACACACAACACACACACATACACACACACACACACACACACACACACACACACACACACACACACACACGCTCACACACATACGAGGACGCTTGTGTACACATCCTCTGTGTGTGTACACATCTTATCACAGCTTGTTTTTGTCAACAATTTACAAAATGAATACATGACTGGTTTTACTGTCTTACAGTAATTTCTACTGTTGACCCACTGAGCCACCAGCACCCACACACACACACCACCTCTAGTATTCTACATTAAGCAGGCTTAATGTCTGGATATTCTTTCCTATACCTGTCCAGCCTGCTCAAGTTCTGCCCCCAGTTGTCCACACTTTCCTCGTCTGGATCTCCTACATTGGATGTGCCATTTCCTTCCTCTGTCTGCTTGCCACCATAGGATTCCTCCTCTCTCTGAGGTCAGTTGGTGGGCTGTTGTAGAATGGCGCATTGTACATCTTCTGTGCATGTATGTACATAGTATGTACATAGTATGTACATAGTATGTACATAGTATGTACATAGTATGTATATAGTATGTACAGGTCTGTATGAGTTGTTCCTGCTTGAATTTGTGCACCAATATGTGTATGTACATACATTCTATGTATGTTATGTGTGTATGGGCATACATGCAAATCACAGAATGCGACAGATCTATATTCTTTGCTCTCACCTTGTCCTCCACAAGCAATGCATACACGTAGTAGTACTTTGTACCTTTGCCACAGGAAAGAGCTCTTGACGAAACTTAATCAGTTTGTCCACTTGAACTTCTGTATTGCCTTGGCCTGTGGACTGTTGATATTCATGGCAGGAGCAGAACCAGCTACCCCAGTACCAGTGAGTGGAGTGCTCTTCTGCATGTACAATAGTCCACTGACTCATTGAATTGGTCCTATGCAACTCGTGTATGTAGCTTGTGACACTAATGTCAACACACACACACACACACACACACACACACACACACACACACACACACACACACACACACACACACACACACACACACACACACACACACACACACACACACACACACACACACACACACACACACACACACTCACACACACACATGTGACTGCATCTTTCAATTCAAGGCTGTTGCTCTTACTGTAGGTGCTTTGTAAGATCATTGCCTTTCTTCTCCACTACTTCTTCTTGGCCTCGTTCTTCTGGATGCTTTGCGAGGCTGTTGTCATGTACAATCTTCTTGTTCGAGTTTTCTATGCCAATGACAGGAAGTGGCTCTTCTTGTACATTCCCTTGGGATGGGGTGAGTGTACATGCATCATATACTGAACAATATGTGTATGTACTGCACACAATTGTGTAAACATACTTACAATCTATATGTACAATTATGTAATTTGGCCCTGTATGTACACATGTTCGTACCTAGTACATATGTACATGTATATGTGTATATGTGTGTGTGCGTGTGTGTATGTGTGTGTGTGTGTGTGTGTGTGTGTGTGTGTGTGTGTGTGTGTGTGTGTGTGTGTGTGTGTGTGTGTGGGAGTGCACATGTGTTACAGAGTTATATCTTGTAAGCTCAAGGTCTTGCATACTTGTGTGTATATTGTTTGCATGCACACTTAATACTTTGTATACTGTGGTCTATATCTGCTACCCTTCAGGAACTCCACTGCCCATTGCTCTGATCTCAGTTGCTATTCGCCATGAACAGTACATCATTTTAGATCAGGGACAACCATTGGCGTAAGTCACAGGAGAGCAGCCTACACTTGTGTCTATCTCTTGCAAGTACAGTAAAACCTGTCTGTAATGACCACTCAAGGGACCAAGCAATTTTGATCTCTGTAGACAGGTGGTCCTTGTACGAAGGTGCTTTAATACAACTGAGGTGCACAATGAGCCAGTCTACTGTAGTCTCTATAGACAGGTGGTCTGTATATGCGAATGATCTTCAAGACAGGTTTTACTGTATGTGTTGATTCTGTGCATGCAACATTGTGTTTACCATCCCTGTAGTTGCTGGCTGTCATGGGACTATGGGACTATTGCAGCCTTCATTGTACCCATGTGTCTTGTGCTACTGGTGAGTTGGCTCCACTACTGTGTACGCACTACAGATCAGTGACCAGTTGTCTTTGATCACCAGTTGCTATAATATTCTACCATAATGCAACACTTTGTACTGTATTCATCACCTGTCATGGTACACTTGAAACAATCTCATTCCGATGGTGTATGCCAACAGGTGAACGCTGTATTGACTGTGCTCGTGATGAGAAGCTTGTACAGGTTTTACAAGGGCTTTGGGGGGGAATACAACATTCAAAATGACGAAACCAAGGCTAAAGAACTGGTGAAGTCAGTTGTGGAGGTGCTGATTGTCTGCAATTCTTGTGTATATGTACAGTCTCTCTTTCTTCCTGTAGGAAGCTTCTGAAGGCGTTTTTGTTCATTCTTCCACTTCTTGGATTCACCTGGATAGTAGGACTGCTGGCTGTCAATACTGTAACAGTGCCCTTTGCAGTTATCTTTATCCTATTGAATTCCCTTCAAGTGTGTTTTTATGTGATTTTGAGTGTGTTCAT
>CAUJGJ010000258.1:1056100-1063600 GCA_963170055.1 Halisarca cf. caerulea | reverse complement strand
CTTCCAGACCACCACAAAGGCTACCTTCAGTATGACACGTAAGTGTGCAAACACCTGTGTGAGTATGCGACTATACTGCGCATGGGATGGTGAAGTTGATTGTGTATCTGTTGTAGTTGATCTGTATAAATATGTTTGTATTGGCTGTATTTGTCACTGTCCACACTATATATGGTGTATGTATGTATATGCTATAGAACAGTGGGCCAGTGAATGGCCTCACTTCTTCTTGACTTGAAATAGCTGCTGTCCACGTGTTTTCTCTTCGGATTCAACTCTAGCACTTTTGTTACATATGTACATTTATATGTGCTGTGATAGTCCAAACCTCCACTGACAGTACATTTACTCTACACTTGGTACATACTGCACAGTGTACTTAGAGCGACCGGTCTTTAAGCTGCCTTGGGCTACATGTACGTGTGGTGTTCAGTTACTGTAGGTTACACATTCTGTATACACAGTCAAAAGTGTGCCATGTCTGCTCATAATGACACCAATCCAACTCAGTGTTAGAAATAAGGAATAGATAGTGTTTGGTCAAATGTCCCAGCGCTATCATTTTGGATTGGACAAATTACATTTTGCTTGGACAATTTAATAAGAGATACATGTGTGCTATGATACATACTCACACATAGTGAAGAGTTGCATCACTTTTATCCTTACAGCTGTTAGTTAATCTTAGCTTACTAACATCACAGTACACGCGTGAAGTGAACATTTGTTTGGGTAGTGATCAGTCAAATGTGTGACCCAAACTTTATTGGGTTGGACAAATACCAAAATTGTCAGACAATGTCTGAACGCTGACCATTATTAACACTTTTATAACTTGTAAACATTTTACAGCCTCCAAGCTGGCAACTACATCCTTGTCGAGCAGTGATACCATGGAGAAGATGGACACCTTGAGTGAGTGCATACAGTCTTCAATACATGCAGTCAACATGATACACTGTCCAGTGCACATGTAGTGTGGGATAGCGATCTGTCTCCCCAGTTGCCAGAGAAGCTAACATAGCACTTTCTCAACTGTATGTTCATGTGGTAAAGAAATCATATTCCTCAAACATGTTTGAGAAGAATGCATGTATATAAGGTGGTGTTAGTGTCAGTGTTGCTGCTACCTAGTATGACTACTGTGAAACCTTTGGTAATCCGACACTCAATGGGGTTTGAAGAAAATGTCAGATTAGGAGACTCATGCAGACTGTTGGATTACAGTGTTTTCTTATCATATGTACTTTAATAGATACATGGTGACTGTACCTCATAGAATGGTCAGATTAAAGAATCAGAACGTTGTATAAAATTAGAGGTCACTGTCTGATTACAGACGTTTCACTGTACTTTTTACTAGACTGTGATGAGGAGATGCAGGAAGAAACTGTCACCTTTGAAGAGCCCCATGAAGGGCGCAAGGTCTCGACGTATTCCTTCACTCTGCACGAGGACAGTGTGATCAGCAGCGCCTCTACGCATGTTGACCTGGCACCAATAGCTGAACTGCCCCACACGGAAATATGAAAAAACTTATTACCATGATAATTGTCTTTACTAACAAACCAATGCAATATAAAGTGTTAGTTTAATGCTAGATCCTACATACATGATAATTTATAGCTTAATTTTCTTTGGGTACCGAACATTAATTTGTGCAATCATACATGATGTGCATTGGGATTTGTGTCCTCGTTAATGCACAGACACATTGCTTGATTCATTTTCTGTGGTTTTCGTTTCATAGTTTGTCCCAAAATATCATTGCCTTGGAAAATCACCTTTAGCTTTATCTGTAGCTGAACATGCTGTATATTGTAGTATTTCATACTTTGTAGAATTTAACCTTAGAAAAATACGTATAATCATTATGTTAATAATATAATAATTTTAGACATACATTCGGATAATTTCGTATAATGGTAAGCTTGCATCAACATTTTCCTCAGAGTATTATATATATGATTCAACTTCGTGCACTGTGTATATAATAGTATAGACATAATATTATAATAGTATTATATATGCTATATAATTATATAATATTATACTGCATGTACTAAATGTTCTATAATACGGTAAGAATACATAGTCTGCATGGCTATATATAGCTGACCCATGCATGGAGGAATTGATGGTTCAATCGGCCATATATACATACATACATATGGGACCATGCAACATGTCCAAACTACATGTCAGCATGCAGTATACATTACTTATTATATAGGTGTAGGAACCAGTGGGGGGGCAGCTATAGGGAGGCCCTGCATGGCCCCTCACCTTCAGGGAGTATATATATAAGGCCTAAAATCATACATGTGTCAACATATTGCAGTATTAATTAATGCTAAATACATCTAGAACCTTCTGCCCGCCCCCTCACTTGTGTGAGTGTTCCTATTCCCCTGATATAGAATAGCATACATGCATGGATCAAGTGTATGTATGTGCGCATGCAAGTGCATGTAAGCCACATGCATGTATGTATCTAGGACTTTCCACATGTGTGCAATGCATGTCCAAGTGGAGTCAGCACGGCACATGAAATGATGTCGTACAGTGAGTATTACCGGTATAGATATAATGCGATTATATATTGCTGTGAGGAGTATAGTAACTGTATATAAGCATACGTGCAGTACATCTATAATAATGACGGGTCAAGTATTAACATGACATGCATGTAGCAATCAATTTCAGCATAATCATAGACACTGGCATATTATAGACCTCGGTCTATGTTTCAGCATAGATATTCTATACTAGTATACGTACCCAGTATAGAATATCTATGGTTTTAGTATCTATGATGTTAGCTACTGTCCCCGCCTACTACACGACTGTTATTTTTCGATCGCGGTTTATTCCGGCCACGTGTGTATTGTCTCGGAACCAGACCCACCACGCTGTGACGTTTTCGGACGCGCGTGTATATAGTACTTGAATTGTAAGTTCGTAGGTACCTACGGCTCCCTCTGCGTAGTACACAAACTCGCAATCTCTTGTGAAAGCTTGCTAGGTGAAGAAGAACTGACCAGGAGTGGTCACATTACGGTGAGTGTGCTCGTGTAGTAGAGTACGCCAACGGTAAACAGTATACGTGGTCCCGTTTCAGTCGTGTCTCTGATCATAGCACTTGTCTTTATCTGGTCATGCAAGGAGACAGGATGAATCAACTCGTGAAGCTTGAAGGGATATTGGTAACGCTCCCCGTTGAGCCTATATATAGACCTAGCTTCTCAAGTATTCTACATATTATACGTTAGCGGCCGACGGTCGCTTTCCGAGGCTGCATAATACACGTTTCCAACCGACTAGCGAGCGGTTGCTTTGCTGGGCCTGAGGGACGACAAATAATTATTGAATGCCTTTTCATTGTATGATCATAATTTGAAACTTGAAATTGATGCTGGAAATTACAATTATAGCTAGACGTTATGATGTTACGATTTTCCCGCTCAAAAACCCCGATAGTAGTAGTACTAAGTTATAGATTCGAGCTGTGTACAAGATAAATGTTGATCTATGTAACCTGCGCTGATGGTGTCTAGTCCCAAAGTCCAAAGCTATCCTGTTCCACACTATTTCCTGCAAGCATTTGTGTACCAGTCCCTTGGAATGTATCATTGCCAACAAAATTAGTTGTTGGACATGACAATTTATTGCATGGTGTTATTGTAAGTGGGTGACTATATACAGCAGTTCTACAGCAGTTCTACAGCAGTTCTACACATGCAGATATAGGGTAGCACTGTCCCTTTGAAATCCCAAGGCTGCATAGTTATACCCCTGTATTGAGAGAGAAGTGATGCCTTGTGCATGTGCACCGGCCAGTCACAGTGTGCAAGACTGAATTTTGTGTACATACCAATGGTAGCACACTGTTAGTCTGGCATAGCCGATCCATTCTGTGCTCAGCCATTTTCAGGGGTCCCCGAAAATGGCTGAGCACGGAATGGGTTGGCTATACACCAGCGTAGCACACTGGGGTGGCATGACAGTGAACCATGTGTTCCTGTCCATCAAATCCAAAGTGAAAAGGCAAGATGTATAGATAATCAGGGTTTCATTTAGGGGGGGCATTTGCCGCCCCCCTTGGAAATTAGGTTGTAGCCTTATTTTTGTTAAAGAGGTAAAATTGAATAAAGAACTGAACTCAACACAAATAAGGAACATACAAGGAGAATGTAGTGTATTAAAAACCTAAACAGCTATTCTTCTACCTTTTTTTTGTTCCACATACCTATAATCTCGTCAAGGTCAAAGAGTAATTCTGTACCACAATCAACCTTGAATGGTCCAAAATGGCCTCAGATACCACCTTATATAACCTAAAAACTCAAATTTTCCATGGGGGAGCATGCTCCCAGACCCCATAGAAGGCGCGCTATTGCGCGCACTCCCTTTGCCCCCCCCCCCCCATTTTTTTCGTAAGTATTGTTTTGCCCCCCCTTGCCCATTTTTCTAAATGAAACCCTGATAATCAGGATATATATATACACTCCATATACATATACAGAATGTCTTGTAAATGCTTTGACAAATACAATCAAGAGGTTGTCCTGATGCAACTGTAACAATAAGTATTTCAATATGCAAATTTAATCTGATTCATTTAAAATTCAGAAGCATGGTTAGTTGAACATTTACAATTATATTAATTTAAAATTTCCTCCTAAGTTTAAATTTCCTTTTAATACATTTCGTTCGTTACAATAGGGTGAAATATATGGAACAAAAATGTTCTAAGGTCTAAGTTTGCTATATCCAAAAGTTCTTTATATCCAGGGTTCGTTATAGTGAAGTTCAACTGTAATTACCCACAACTGCTGACTTAATCGTACTCTGAAGCATTTCCTTTTCCATGTGTACCAGTGCATGTCATGCATGCTGCCATGCATGCTACCAGTGCATGCTGCCATGCATGCCGCCAGTGCATGCCGCCAGTGCATGCCACCAATGCATGCTGCCATGCATGCTGCCAGTGCATGCTGCCAGTGCATGCTGCCATGCATGCTGCCATGCATGCCGCCAATGCATGCTGCCATGCATGCTGCCAGTGCATGCTGCCATGCATGCCGCCAGTGCATGCCACCAATGCATGCTGCCATGCATGCTGCCAGTGCATGCTGCCAGTGCATGCTGCCAGTGCATGCTGCCAGTGCATGCTGCCATGCATGCTACCAATGCATGCTGCCATGCATGCTGCCAGTGCCACCAGCACATGCTTCCAGCACATGGAATCACATTCGTGCTAAACACAAGAATGAAACTAGTGTAGAGACAAATGAGTAGAATTTTATCACAAATGAGTCAACTTGGTGGATAAACTATACTTGCTATCCTTAGAGCTGAACAAGAAGGTCGCAATCTGAGGATGTGCTCTTGCTACATATCAACAGCTCAAACACTTCAGCTTACACATATGTGGCGGTCTATAATGGGGTCTACTGTATACACAGTACACACATCAATGCTTCATGAAGTAGTCTCTGTTGTGCCAACCTTGATTGGGCCCCTCAACCCATGCAGAGATATACTCTGTGTCTAGCTATACAAGTCATTTTGTGTAATTTGCCGTATTACAGTGCTTCGAATGAAACAGTTACTGACTACAGCGAAGCCTGTCTTTAAAGACCATTGCAGAGCCAAGCAATAATGGTCTTTGTAGACAAGTGGTCCTCACAAAGAGGAGATCCAGGATTAGTTCACTGAGGTGCATATGAGCCAGTATAATATTATCTGGATTATTTGCAAATCTGGTCAGATATACATCAGACTTTAGAATAATCCACATTCTTTGAGAATATCTTGACTCTGGTAACCCATCATGCATTGTGTATTGTTGGTTCTGTAGTGGATGCAGCCTACAATGCTACTTCTTGGAAGATGTCTCCTTTCTCTGTTTTCTTTGAGTGCTCTACTTTGTGCCAGATCTCTAGTGGAGGGCTACATAGGAGGAGCTCCACCCGAAACATGTGACACCATGCTTCCAGTTCATCAAGGTGCTACGGGTTTCAGTGATTGTAAGGGTCCAGGATTATGTCCGACTGTCAAGATTAGTGGAGTGGACATTGTTGATAGCATGTTCGATTATGACTGCAGTCAAAGATACATTGGTAAGCATGGAGCACTGCGTATGTACGTACTATCTTGGCCTAGTAGTTTGCGTCTCTGCACGTAGTGTGGTTCCTATGCTTGATTGTGTTTGCATGTGTGTACATATGTCTTCCTGCATGTACACAGTCACATGTACGTACATATGTCTTCCTGCATGTACACAGTCACATGTATGTACATATGTCTTCCTGCTGTACACAGTCACATGTACGTACATATGTCTTCCTGCTGTACACAGTCACATGTATGTACATATGTCTTCCTGCTGTACACAGTCACATGTATGTACATATGTCTTCCTGCATGTACACAGTCTAAACTCGCATTGCCCAAACTACCTCTTGCCTCCATATTTTAATGCTGACATCTTCAACATGTGACTATACGGTCCACATTTGTCAGTCTGAGAGTATTCTTGTGTCAGTTCCATGTGCTTTTCCGAGTCACTGTGTTCTGGCAAATGTCGTAAGTCATTTAGCTGTGGCCATGTTTAGTCCAACTATAGGTGCCCAGAACCTCACTGGTGGTCTTGTTGGGAAAGTCTAGCAGGCCAGACTAGTAGCACCCATTTCAATATATTTCTGTGGCCTGTACCTTATGGTGTCACCTCTCTGTTCTTCTTCACTAGTTACTTTGAGTGGGCACTCGAGTTCACTGAGGGGTTTTATGGTGGAATTTCGAAAATTTAGCAATGCCAGCACTTTCAACGGCACATTACCTCATGTTGGAGAATTTGCCATTAGAAGTGAATACAGCACATCAACTAGACTGGAATGTGGGAAGGTGGGTTTGTGCAACAGCACATGTATACAGTACGTGTGCGTGTGTGTGTGTGTTCTATATTTTGCCATATGTGTAGTACGAATGTTGAGTTTACACAAGGTTGTAATTGTGTCAACTTTCAGTACATCTGTGTGTGTTACTGTGTGTGTAGGCAAATACTTTTTTCCTTTCATGCTGTTTTATAACACTCCAGCATGCCGTGACACAGACCAAAATCAACACGGCTGGGGAGACATCTTTTGTCTGGCTGTCACCACCTCGGGGACAGCAGGAGATGGTACAAATGTGGTAGGTGTCCTTGTTTGTGTGTGTGTGTGTGTGTGTGTGTGTGTGTGTGTGTGTGTGTGTGTGTGTGTGTGTGTGTGTGCGCGTATGTGTGCATGTGTGTATATATGTGTGTGTTTGTATGTGTGTGTGTGTGTGTGTGTGTGTGTGTGTGTGTATGTATGTATGTGTATGTGTGTATGTGCATGTGTGTATGTGTGTGTGTGTATGTGTGTATGTGTATGTGTGTGTGTGTGTGTGTGTGTGTGTGTGTGTGTGTGTGTGTGTGTGTGTGTGTGTGTGGTGTGTGCGCATGTGTGCATGTGT
>CAUJGJ010000258.1:1046100-1051100 GCA_963170055.1 Halisarca cf. caerulea | reverse complement strand
CAGGACCAATGTCCAGGATGCTGTTCAGAAGACATTGACAGCGGCTTTTTGTGGTCAAAGACACCTCACGGGATTGATCGTAGAAGATCTTGTAGCCTCTTCCACTCTTCCTTTAACAAGGACACGTTTGTTTCCCGCAAGTGTAGTAGCGGGGGGCAGTGGTTGCCTGTGGATGTCAGTGGATGCACCTTCAAACAGTCGACACAGTTGTCTGTTGTGGTGATGGTGGTGCCTGTCCATGCAAGCAGGAGTGAGATACAGAGCAACGAAACTGCCTTCAAGAACCAGGTATACAGTCACATTCGACTTATCTGACACATTTAGCAGGAACACATGTCATTGGATAAACCAGATCTTACTGCATATATGATCATGCATGTTTCCATTGCATTTTAGCGCTACTTCAGGATATTGTCTACAAGTCATTGTATAATATATGGTTTGTAAATGATTATACCTGCCTTCTGGAAAATTCACAAGTTAACATTTTTCAACATATACCGTATGTTCCATCATGATTTATTGTCTTCAGTTGATTAATTTTATAAAATTTCCCCCACCCCCCCTTCAGTTGGTTGCCCAGTACCTCTCTGAGTACAACGTGTCCAGTGTTAGTGTGTCCATGTACACTCCTGGACAAGAGGAAGGAGTCACTGTGGTAACCTGTTCCCTTGAGCTACCTGAGGATGCTGTTGACAGTGTTGTAAGGAGGTACAGTGGCTCACGGACAAAGAGGAACTTTGTGTTCTCTCAAGAGCCGGTGGTTTATGGATTCAGACCGTCAGGTACTGTTCGCACACTGTAGAGTGAAATATACTCTAATGTACACAATCTAGTGTGCATAGCTAAAATTTCTAGCTATGTAAAATAATTGTATTCTTCACATGACTACCAGCATCCACACAATGCGCACTTATTCTATAATGAGTGAATTTTGATGTGCGAAAGGAAGTTACCTTTATGCCAGCAGACCCTTGAGATTTGACTTTCAAAAGAGACTTGTTTGCACTATACATGTACGTAGATGAGTGTTCATGTCTGAGAAGGAACACTAACACCAGCTCCCTGATCAACGTTTGTAGAGGCCCTCCTCTTTCTCCCTGTTATTGCAGTTCCAATGGATGTCAGGTTTGTGTATTCACATGTTCGCACGCACACACATACACACACAAGCACACACACACACACACACACACACACACACACACACACACACACACACACACACACACACACACACACACACACACACACATATGCACACACACACACACACACACACACACACACACACACACACACACACACACACACACACACACACACACACACACACACACACGCACACACACACACACACACACACACATACACAATATGAGATTCGATAATATGTACTACTATGAATAAGGAGCACATATGAATGTCACGATTTAGGGTATTACAGTACAATGTACTGAATAGTTAATACACAGAGTTAATACATCTGTGCTACTGTAATACTTCTATGTACGCCAATTTTACGGACCGTTCTGAACTTGTTTTCTTTGGAAGATTTACAGGCAAATGAAACGGTACACGTACGTGAGTGGAAGTCTATAGGAAAGAAATTAGCAATAAGTGTAATTTCTTTAGACTGTACTACTCTTTAAATGCTGTTGCTGTTCTTGTACTGTACATCCTTTGTATGTAGTGTCTGTCTCCTTTCGTCAATGTCTCAAGCGACAACGAACCGTTGAAGTGCTCACTGGATAGTGATGGGGATGGACTGCCAGACCACATTGTAAGGATATCACTACACATGTACATACACAGCAAACACAGCACAAGGCAGTATAGCACAATGTAACACCACTGTACAAACTAACGCAGCATTTATGGTTGTGCATGTTAGATGTGCATACAAGGGTATGTACAGTATCTGGACCTACCACTTTTCAGGATCCTAATCCAAGAGAGTTCGACAAGTCTCGTCTTCAGACTAGACCGGGATGTTATTGTGAGTAACACACACAGAGTGTGTATATACATACGTATATCATGTGTGTGTGTGCCTGTGTGTGTGTGTGTGTGAGTGTGTGTGTGTGTGTGTGTGTGTGTGTGTGTGTGTGTGTGTGTGTGTGAGTGTGTGTGTGTGTACATGTGGTGTATGTGTGTGTATGTGTATGTGTGTGTGTGTTTGTGTGCATGTGTGTGTGTGTATACGTGTAGGCGTGCGTGCTTGTGTGTGTACATGCGTGCGTGCATGTGCACATGGGTCTGTGCGTGCGTGTGTGAATGCATGTGCGTGTGCTGATGCTGATGATTGTGGTTGACATTCAAGCGTACATAAAAGCTGCATGCCATTTGTATCCTGTTTTAATAACTGTTACATACGTGGTCACGCCTTATTGCATGACTGCTTTTGCACATTCTGCTGTACTGCACGTATTTGGTGTGAATTCTGGGGGTTTTGTATACATGTACAGAGTTATATGTGTTACAATGATGGCATCTTAATTCTCAGCTCAACAAGGAGCTCTCTGTAAAGCTGAGACGACAACATCACCAAACCTCAACTGGTATGAAGTTAGTGCTTGTCACGAAGCCATCATCAGCTGTTCAACGGAGTTAACCAACATGGTTGGTGAGTCACATGCTGATCACATGACATCACATGACATTACATGATGCTATTCCATACACGTCTGTGCAATGCAGGACAAGCCAGGAGATTCTGCAGCAGCACAGGTCAGTGGGAGGACCCTGATATAAGTCAGTGTGAATCAGTTGCTGTTAGAGAGGCTGGAATATTGGTAAGTATGAATTAGCTTTCTATCTTGTACATAATATCCCATTTTTTTCATTCATACGTATATACGTATACATGAGTATATTAGGGTAGATCAACTTTACAGTACATCTCACTTTTCAGGTCAATGCAGTTCTATCAAGTATCATTGATTCTGTCATAGTTCAAGAGGGAGGGATTCTAGCACTGGAGGACAGTGAGACCATTCAGAGACTTAATGTTGCTTCAGAGAGTCTGCTGAGCACAACAACTGTCCATGGGGAGGCTCTGCTGCCCAGAGATTTGAACAGCACTGTCAGTCTGCTGAGCTCATTTGCTACGTGAGTGCTTTCAGATGCGTACAATATCTCTGAACTCTGTGCACCACACCTCAACTTGAATTTCTAACCAAGTCCAATGCATTTCAAAGTCTCTGAACATACCTACGTAATATAGATATCCTTTTTTTTAGTATATTTTTCAAGAAATAATTGAACTTTCACTAAAATACAAAATGGTTTGGGATTAAATTCCCCATGGAGGTTTAGCTTTACGTAAGAGATCTCGTGCGTATAATATATCCTCCAGCTGTGAGTAGCTGTAGGGGTGTGTACGATGACACAGCACAGTCCCACAATACCCTCCAGCTGTGAGTAGCTGTAGGGGTGTGTACAATGACACAGCACAGTCCCACAATACCCTCCAGCTGTGAGTAGCTGTAGGGGTGTGTACGATGACACAGCACAGTCCCACAATACCCTCCAGCTGTGAGTAGCTGTAGGGGTGTGTACGATGACACAGCACAGTCCCACAATACCCTCCAGCTGTGAGTAGCTGTAGGGGTGTGTACGATGACACAGCACAGTCCCACAATACCCTCCAGCTGTGAGTAGCTGTAGGGGTGTGTACGATGACACAGCACAGTCCCACAATACCCTCCAGCTGTGAGTAGCTGTAGGGGTGTGTATGATGACACAGCACAGTCCCACAATACCCTCCAGCTGTGAGTAGCTGTAAGGGTGTGTACGATGACACAGCGCAGTCAAACGTGGCTAATAAGTACCTGAGAAAGGGCATACTTCTGGACAGTACCACCTCCATGTTCTTTCCCTACCTTACATGTACAGTACTGAAAACAACATTGGTAATACTGAGTTGGCCCTTGATGCTACTTATTACTTACCCAAACCAAGCACTGTATAACCAAGTTTGACTGCAGGTGAATGTACGTACAGTATATTGAATTCTTATCGTTTGTTTGCTCTTGTCCTTGTACAGAATGACAGAGAACACTACCTTGTTGACTTCCACGGACTTTAATGTATCAGTATGTCTCTATGTAGTGATGTGTGCACGTGTATATAGTGCTTGCATTCAGTGCGTGAACATGTGGAAACATTACCGCTTTGTCTTCTTTGGACAACAGAGTATAATGCAAGTGCTCCTCTAATGTAAGATATACAGTAGGTATACAAACAGGCAAACCTCTCTACAAATAACCCCGGATGTAATGAACTCCTGTACATAATGAACTTACTGTATAGATGATAGAATGTGTGTTGTCATCCATACTAATTTGCTCAGTGACATGAGCTCTGATATAGTAAGCTTTTTCAGTGGTCCAGGGGGATCTGTTATAGTCTAACGTCACTGACCCTGTCCTCCATTTTTATCTCTTGGTCAGGAAAATGGAGGAATGCGTCTGGCTATGTGGGACTAGTCTGTTATGGACTTGAGGGATCTGACTGTGGTAGACTTGGTAGTAGGGTTTTGCACACATCCAAAATACTCCAATCCACTTTTGGTGTCTCCAAAACATATTCCTCCTATATAGCAGTGGTGAAGGTGGTTGCATCACTCTATACATTTGTTGCAACACTGTATACATTTGTTGCATCACTATACACATTTGTTGCATCACTGTATACATTTGTTCCTTGCATGCACTGACTGCTGTTCAGGGTGCACAGTTACCTCTCTTGTTCTGTGTACAGAACCTCTTTAGGATAGCGGATGCAGTTCTTCATGAGCAGCACAGGACAGCGTGGAGCATTGCCATGACAGTGAGTTGTGGTTGTCCCTAATTCTGTCTGTACTGATATAAGTACTTGAATATGTGTGTGTGCTACAAATTTGTGTTGTATGCATACAGAAAAACCTGTACATAAAGACCACTCAAAGGGCTAAATAATCATCTTCTTTATAGGCAGGTGGTCCCTGTGTAGAGTTT
>CAUJGJ010000258.1:1036100-1038600 GCA_963170055.1 Halisarca cf. caerulea | reverse complement strand
AAAGTCATTGTAGGCTGACCCATGTATCATCCAATTTTCTCCCCAGAGGCAATATAATATTCAGTCAGATACACTCAAACGCTAGGTTGGGTTAGCAATACTCTGGATAAAGGAATACAGTTACTAATACCCATTGTATGAAGACAATATATTTCATTGCAGATATTGGATGTAGGAATAGTTTTTCCGATCCGAGGGGTATGCTGTTTAGAGTATTCCACTGTATTTCTGTGCAAGAGCTACAGAACCACGATCACTTGGCCTTTGGTCTTTACAGGTTTCCATGCACATGGTAATTCTCTCTAAACTTCATGACCTCTAACGGTTGTCTCTTGCAGAGAATAGGGAAGTTCAGAAAGAGATGATCTGTTTCAATGAGGATGATGATGGGGATGGACAGAGTGCGCAATCCTTCACTCTACAAGAGGGCAATGTTGCCAGCAGTATCAGTACAACACGAATGTGACACAACGCAGCATGGTCACATGTTCATCATGTGTCGATCACATGTTCCTCATGTGTCGATCACATATTCTTTATGTGTCAATCATACGGTCATTATATTTGTGTATGCAGGCACACACAGAACAATACATTCTAGCCCATTTGTCCCAGCACCATGTGTGACTTTTATGTATGTAGGCATGGACAATAATAATTTGTATTTTGCATGTCATGTACATCTGTATGTACAGTGTATGGAATATGTACTACTCTGTGGACATTTTATGTATACGTACTTCAGTGTTTAGATTAAATCTTTCTTTTGTAGTTCATGTAGTTTGTATAATATTGTATGGTTATTATGCATGTTTAATTTGTATTGTAATTAATGATATAGTGAACTATAATAATTCATACACATGTGTACATATAGGGATAATGGCATGCATGGCAGAAAGATGCATACTTTGTGGCTGTATAATATGTTACTACGTACAGTTGGTAAGTATTTGCATGGGTTAGTGAGTACTCCTGGATATATTGAGTATCTGGGTTAGTGAGTACTGGATATATTGAGTATCTGGGTTAGTGAGTACTGGATATATTGAGTATCTGGGTTAGTGAGTACTGGATATATTGAGTATCTGGGTTAGTGAGTACTGGATATATTGAGTATCTGGATTAGTGAGTATACTCCTGGATATATTGAGCATCTGGGTTAGTGAGTACTCCTGGATAGATTGAGTATCTGGGTTAGTGAGTACTGGATATATTGAGTATCTGGGTTAGTGAGTACTGGATATATTGAGTATCTGGGTTAGTGAGTACTGGATATATTGAGTATCTGGATTAGTGAGTATACTCCTGGATATATTGAGCATCTGGGTTAGTGAGTACTCCTGGATAGATTGAGTATCTGGGTTAGTGAGTACTGGATATATTGAGTATCTGCATGGGTTAGTGAGTACTCCTGGATAGATTGAGTATCTGGGTTAGTGAGTACTGGATATATTGAGTATCTGCATGGGTTAGTGAGTACTCCTAAATAGTGAGTATCTAGGTTAGTAAGTACTCATTTCTCTGTCTCTGTCTCGTGTAATTCCATTGAAAGCATTTTGGATAACAAGTACCTCTGACAGTGAGTACTAGCTTTTGCTTTCCCTTGAGGATACTTACTATCCAAGTTCCACTGTACATACATATGTATTACTGTAAATCATGAAAAGATTGCGTATGTAATAGATTGTGTCTTGGTACTATTCACAATATTTTGTACTTAAACAATGTGAATTTATATATAGATTCCATAATAAGAACGAACTAGAACTTACATAATTGTGTCATGAAAACATGGCACAAAGGAATTTTAACCAGCAGTAGCAATTTTTTTTCTACGCAACCCTTTCATGATTTAGGGTACGTACTTTAAGGATTATATGTTCATGCATGCCTGTTTCATAGTAATAATTATCATAGCATACACAATTGATCATTAAAGTTTACAATAACTCGTGCAAGAGTCACACAATCTAATCAAAGGCATGCAATATTAACTTCGCACATATAGTGCACATATGTATACAAAATTACTGAGAGGACATGATATATACGTATATTATACAGTGAATAGTACTGTGAAGAAAGAGCATTAAAGAAATCATTATGAAGCACAAAACATACAATCCACATAAAAGTACATATTTATGTAAATCATCAATTTTAGCACCATGGGTATAGACAACATGGCTACAAGGATAATTTAGTTTCATATCGTTCAATGTCCTTGTCCAACCCAACATGGTTCTCTGCTGCAATGTGACGTAATGACTTGTCCACCATCTTGTCCACATACAGTACCCCATCCAGGTGGTCCATCTCGTGTTGCGCAATGCGTGCCAACCACCCATTCAACAGGAACTGTTCCTCTTTTCCCTCACGATTCATCCCTGTCAGCATCACCTGCTTTGCCCTTGGTACTAGAGCCACAAATCCATTAACACTGAGGCATCCTTCTTCAAACGTGGCCCTTTCTCCCTTCCCAGTTACTTTCAGTGAC
>CAUJGJ010000258.1:961100-1031100 GCA_963170055.1 Halisarca cf. caerulea | reverse complement strand
TCTCTTTAGGTGTTTGTTCAGTCCAGCCACCCAAGCCTTCAACTACATCTACGTACTGATCTGTCTGTGATTTATCATCATCTGCTCAATTGTCTGTGATTGGTCATCATCTGTTTACCCACCTCTCTGTAATCTGTCACTGTCTACTTGTCTATCTGTGATTTGTCATCTACTTGCTTACCCATCTACCATCAGATGAGACACACGGGGAAAAGGCAAAGGCGAGCTTGCGTGACAGAATCAAGCAGTACCTTGACCGTGCTGAGCAGCTGAAAAAATTTATGAAGAAGGGTAAAGGAAAGAAGGTTGTAGAAGGTGGTGGAGGGGGAAAGTCACACAAATCTCACAAGAAGAGTGGAGGAGGAAGGTATGTATGAACTTATGTGTAGGAAGAGATTGATGTACACAGCATATGGCTATGTGTACATACATGTGTGTACATGTATTAGGCACATCTGTTCACATACTAATGCTCATATGAACACATGTAAATACAACACACACACACACACACACACACACACACACACACACACACACACACACACACACACACACACACACACACACACACACACACACACACACACACACACACACACACACACACACACACACACACACACACACACACACACACACACACACACACACACACACACAGCTCACACACACACACATACACATACATGCACACACATACATCATTGTGTGTGTACTTATATATGTACATATGTACGTACGTACACTAGTGACTAGTAACAATTTTCAATTGCTTTGAAGGGTAGCGGTATGCATACCAGTGAATTACTTTCCATTTTGTAGGAAATGTGTTCAGTGTTGCACTGTACATACATACAGTACGTATGCATGGACACGTGTGTAGTATGTGGTTATTATCAGTAGTACAACCAATTGTATACATACAGTACTGATATGAGCTACTTACAGTATGTACTGTACATACAGTACCTAAGCTGATAGTAATGACAGTAATTAGTATGTGTGTCCTGAACAGTACAGTACGGAGAGGTTTACTTTTTTTACTAGAAGACAGAAAGTTGGTATTGGATGGTGATTTTGATATCGTCTTCCAATATTGTCAGTTATTGATTGACATTTACACTGACTAGTACTGCGGAGAAACCTCTCTAATCCAACACTCAGGTTGTCAGTTTATGGAGTGACTCTTAGCACAGTTTTCTTAGTGAAAACTGGTCAACACAAAGTCACTTAACAAGAAATTTTGCTTAACAAGACCAATTTCTGTGGACCAACTGTATATAGAATGTACTAACTTCATACTTTTAACAAGAACTTAGTATTATTGCACACTGGGTTTCTTGTTTACCAGTTTTCACTGTACTTCAATATGGTGACTGTACCTCATGAGATGGTCGGATTAGAGAGAATGTTGGATTATGTATTGATATACTTGCTGTTGTGGACTACGTACGTATGTACGTATGTAGGTGTGTGCATGTGTATTTAGTGTGCCGTATATTCCTCCTCTCATAGCAGTAGTAAGAACAACGATAGCTCAAGCGATTCTGATGAAGATGAGGACACAAAGAAGCTAAAGGGAGCACTAGAAAGTACGTACGTATGTTGACCTTCACTTCGGGTCTATTCTCGGTTTGTGCATATGTACATACGTATGTATACATGTATATATGTACGTATGCATGTATATATGTACAGTACATATGTATATACGTATACAGAGGAACACTCTTAATAGCATCAGACCAGGAAGAAGTATTCCAATATCCAAAATATTCCATTATCTAAAATGAAATGTATTGGCTTTATATACAATGGGTTTTAGAAACTACGTATATTCCTTTGTCACAATATTCCTCTAAGTGCTGTGCTATTAAGCCTCATGTGCTGTACATGTGTAAGTGGTCTGTCTGCAAAATGTTAGCCAGAGGTGTTGTGTCCAACTTACGCACAAAGTTCTCCCCAGAGAAGATGCAATAGTAAACTATCTGCCTTTTACCTGCCCGCCCAATCTCACTTTTCCTTGCTAGTGAACTGATATTGAGAGACGCCTACAGCATCTGAAGATACGTATGTGCTGTATGTGCTGTGGAGTCTAGATATGTACTGTACGTATATGCAGTGGAGTCTAGTTATGTACTGTATGTACAGTGGAGTCTAGATATGTACTGTACGTATATACAGTGGAGTCTAGATATGTACTGTACGTATATACAGTGGAGTCTAGATATGTACTGTACGTATATACAGTGGAGTCTAGATATGTACTGTACGTATATACAGTGGAGTCTAGATACGTATACAGTGGAGTCTCCGAATAAAAGACACTTTAGGGCAGCCTCTTTTGTCCTTTGTTAGGTTGTCCACTTTGGGAGGTTCAAAATGTATTGGAACTACAGGGAGAAGATATTTTAGGCCCTCAAGTCTTGTCCTTTGTAGAAAGGTATACTGTCCTTATTTCGGGGTGTCCACTATCGGAGATTTTACTGCGTTGCACCTCTGGGGACAGCAAAACAGATACTTACTAGAACTACAGTTTAGCAAAGTTTGCTTTAGTATACAACAAGTTGGGACAATTACAGCTTGAATGTTTAACACTATCGTTTACCTGTTGGTGTTTATCCAGCTGGTGTTTACCATTTGGTGTTTGCCATTTGGTGTTTACCAGCTGGTGTTTACCAGTTGGTGTTTACCAACAGAGACACACAAGGTTGTATTTACCACTTGGGATGGTATTCACCTATCTGTGTTGTCCTTCCCCAGGTGCTATTGTCTCTGAAAAGCCAAACGTCCATTGGGATGACATTGCTGGACTTTTTGCTGCCAAAGAAGCTTTAAAAGAAGCTGTAATTTTACCCATCAAGTTTCCCCATCTTTTTGTAGGTATGTACATGCGTGTGTGGAGTATATGGATTGTGTGTGTGTGTGTGTGTGTGTGTGTGTGTGTGTGTGTGTGTGTGTGTGTGTGTGTGTGTGTGTGTGTCGAGTATATGGATTGTGTGTGTGTGTGTGTGTGTCGAGTATATGGATTGTGTGTGTGTGTGTGTGTGTGTGTGTGTGTGTGTGTGTGTGTGTGTGTGTGTGTGTGTGTGTGTGTGTGTGTGTGTGTGTGTGTGTGTGTGTGTGTGTGTGTGCTTACATGTGTACACATGTTGGCATCCATATTTTGTGCTTGGTGGTTGCTACTAGTTCATGCATACATACATACGTACATAAAGTAGCCAACTGAATCTACTTTCTTGGTGTTTGTTATACAGTCAAACTAGTTTACAACGACACATTTGGTGCCACTAAAATGTGCTGTTATAACCAAGTTGTTGTTGTAACCAGGACATTTAGTACAGAGGCCATTGAATCTGTTCCTGTCATGTGTGTTTTATAAAGAGGTTGATGTTGTAAACAGTGACTTTCTAACCAAGTTTGACTGTACTTACGTACCTATGTCCGTATATACATGTAGATATGTGTGGTGTATTGAGGGGAAGTACGTACGTACTTATGTACATAAGTGCAAGCATGTATGTTTATACATATGTGTTTTGGGTAAAAATTGACACTGTTGTACAATTACTGCAGTGTTAAGAAATCTTGCATGTGTGTTGTATCTTTTCCTTGTCTAGGGAAAAGGAAGCCCTTTAGAGGTATCCTCATGTATGGGGTGAGTTGCTACCAGTACAGTGGAGTGTGTGTGTGTGTGTGTGTGTGTGTGTGTGTGTGTGTGTGTGTGTGTGTGTGTGTGTGTGTGTGTGTGGTGTGGTGTGTGTGTGTGTGTGTGTGTGTGTGTGAGTGTGTGTGTGTGTGTGTGTGTGTGTGTGTGTGTGTGTGTGTGTGTGTGTGTGTGTGCATGTATACATGAGTGCACATGTTTATGCAAGTTTGTATAGGAAGATATGAATCTCCCATGCTAATGTATGCAAACTTCTCTCTGTGTTTTGTACCCCTAGCCTCCTGGAACTGGAAAGTCTTATCTAGCTAAAGCTGTTGCTACAGAAGCAGATTCAACCTTCTTTTCCGTTTCTTCTTCTGATTTAGTGTCAAAATACCTTGGAGAGAGTGAAAGGTGAAGTAGTTGATGTTGGTTGTTTACCTCGGTGCAGCTACACCTATGGGATATGTACAGTATGAACATATGTACTGCATGTGGAAGCTATCATTTACACACATGTACGCACGCACACACACACACACACACACACACACACACACACACACACACACACACACACACACACACACACACACACACACACACACACACACACACACACACACACACACACACACACACACACACACACACACACACACACACACACACACACACACACACACACACACACACACACACACACACACACACACACACACACACACACATTGAGTGATGGATCACACATCTACTTTTCACACATGCATCTTTAGGTTGGTTCGAAATCTGTTTGAAATAGCCCGTGCTAAGAAACCAACTGTGATCTTCATTGATGAGGTAGACTCGCTCTGTGGTGCTCGTGGTGAGTCGGGGGGAAATGCAGCCACTGAGAGGATAAAGACTGAGTTTCTGGTCCAAATGCAAGGTGTGTGTCTCCACACATGTACAGTGTATACATACATATAAGCATATTCTGGGCTTTGTTTACTGAGGTGGGGATTGCCCCTCTTGAAGTTTGAGAGACATTGTGCTTATGCACATGGACATACGGCTTTGTTTTGTATTGTTTCCTGTGAGGAGTTGACATGAGCTGGAGTTCTACATATGTAAATGTATTGTATGTATGTATGTGTCTGCATCTGTAAGTACTTGGAGGTTGACACCAGAATAATTGTAGGCAAATGCATGCATACAGCACAGGTTGCTGACTAGTCCATTTAGGCATACATAGATACTCAGTATTGGGTTCAGTGGTTATGGTCTAGGTGAATGTGAGTATATGTTGTCACGAAACCATGTACATACATGTACTTCCTTGGTAACAATGGGGAAGAAATGGAGTTTTGGCAGTGGAGAAAGGCTCCGACAACTACTTAGAAGTCAACTTCAGTAGATTTAAAAGCTGTGTCATCTTCTAGTTTTGATAATCAATGAGCTATCTGATCAACTGCTTCTTAACAAGGGTACTCATTAGCTTTCAGATTACTCCAAAGGAACGTCAGGCTAGCCAATTGTTTAAGTGAATCTTGTACACTGTAGCTTTCCTTTGACTGAAGACCTAGACTTTGTGATGCACAAATAAAATTGAGCAGTCACCACCGGCAGCCTTGCTGCTTGCCAGCATTTTCTAACACTGACGTACCAGTATTCTCAGTGTCTTGTGTTGTTGTCATTTGTTGCATGTACGTATGTACGTATGTACTATCCATTGTGCACTAGTGTAGTTTAAAACTTGTGGGTTGCATATTAGGTGATCCACTTGCTCGTGGATCGCCTAGCACTGTTGATGTGTTAACCCCACTGCGCCCCCACCCCCACCCCCAGGTGTTGGCAATGACAATGATGGAATTTTGGTGCTGGGTGCCACTAACCTTCCATGGCAACTGGATTCTGCCATTCGGCGTCGGTGAGTGTGTGTATTGTCGTATCCACCCTACAAGATGGTAAGATGCAGGTATGTACCTGGTTTAGTGCTTATCACTTGATGGTCGCTCTATCCTGACAATGTGTTTGATGTTCATGCCTAACGTAATGTCATAGTAAGTGAATTTCTGATAGCCAGCACGAAATTTTGTTTGCCCTGCAAAGTACTTACATCTTCACCAAGCAAGTTCTACCGTTCTGTCTTTGTTCCTTTGTCAGTTTCGAGAAGCGAATATACATCCCCCTCCCTGAGGCCCCAGCCAGGAGGCGTGTGTTTGAGATACACATCGGAGACACACCTCACTCTTTGAGTTCAGCGGACTTTGACGAGCTAGCCAAGCGATGTGATGGATTTTCTGGTGCTGACATCAGCATTTTGGTCCGGGATGCCCTCATGCAACCTGTTCGGAAAGTTCAGAGTGCAACTCATTTCAAGAAGGTCTCCCTGTGTGTGTGTGTGTGTGTGTGTGTGTGTGTGCGTGCATGTGTGTGTGTGTGTGTGTGTGTGTGTGTGTGTGTGTGTGTGTGTGTGTGTGTGGACCTACGTGTGCATGCATGCATTGTGTGTGTGTGTGTATGTGTGTGTGTGTGTGTGTGTGTGTGTGTGTGTGTGTGTGTGTGTGTGTGTGTGTGTGTGTGGCATAGCACAGTATAGTTGTCTTAGCTTGTACTGTGTATGTCTGATGTGTCAGCGTTCCTCTCCCATTTCAGGTGAGAGCAGAATATCCTCCAAATTCTGGGACTATCAAAGATATGCTTACACCATGTTCCCCTGGTGTGTAGGTGGTATTACTTGTGTATCTACATACGTGCATGTCTGTTTAAGCATCCTTTTGCAGGAGATTTAGTGTTTGAGTCAAGTTTGCTCGTGTTCTGTATCATTTTTTTGGTTGGGATTTTGGGAATGTTGCCATTTGAATGAATTGTACCGTGTAAATTGGACTTGTTGTGTTGTGGTGTAGGTGACCATGGAGCCATGGAGATGAACTGGATGCAGCTGGAAGCTGACGAGCTCAAAGAGCCTATGGTGTCAAAGGTAAAGCTTTACTCAGTGATTCCGTATTGGCACTAATTTTCGTGGGGTGTATATTTCGCAAATCAAGAACTTGGCTGAAATTTGCGATTTTATTTTTGCAAATGGACCAGGCCCTACTATATCATATTAGACAACTAGACTATACATCTAGCCAAATATTCACAATTGAATTTTCACGAATGCAGGCTCAATTGCGATATTCACAAAAATATAGTCCTGCAATAGGTAGCACCTACGTATATGGTAGATGTCATCTACATACATAGTTGTCTGTGTCTGCATGTACCATTGTAGTGTGCATGTGTGTGAAGTTGTGGAGATATGTACATACACATATGTTGTTACACATGGTGTGTGTGTGCATGTGTGTGTCTGTGTGTGTGTGTGTGTGTGTGTGTGTGTGTGTGTGTGTGTGTGTGTGTGTGTGTGTGTGTGTGTGTGTGTATTGTGTGTTTGTGTGTGTGTGTAATGTGTATTCTGCATATTGAATTCCTGAAGGGTCCCACGTTCTAATGCTCCCTTCCTCCTTCCTTCTCCCTCTCTCTCTTGCTTGCAGGGTGATTTCCTGCGTTCACTGGCTACCACTAGACCTTCAGTAAATCAAGACGATCTCAGGGAATATGAGAAATTTACTTCGGATTTCGGCCAAGAAGGCTGAGAGTGGATGGAGGCGCCAGCAGTGGGGCTCCTCAATGTACTATACTTATAATTCCATATTACTCTACTTAGGACTTGATTATGTATTTGCATGATGCGCTCACATTAGATGTACCAGGAGAGTACTGTACCTGCATGTTAACAATGTACTCATTACTGTTCAACTTCAGTATATTACAAGTATTGTACTCAGTATTCTGTATCTGTAAATTAAAATTGTACTTAATAATCATTGTTTGCTTTTATGAATATAATATATCAATGCGCCATTAATTCTCATACACAAGACATTGTAGTATTTGCATATACAGTTGAACCTCTCTATAATGAACCCTGGATACAATGAATTCACTGATATTATAACAAACACAGACCTTAGAATGTTCAGTATATAGACCCTCGATTATCCGGACCCCTTTGGTCATGCATGATCACAACAAATTCTAGGTGTCCAGATAAGTGAAATAGTCCAGATTAATGACAGTTTACTACAATTTTGCACTTAGCGCTAGCTGTAGCTATTTGCCCCTGGCTCTTAATAAACTGTTAACTGACAAAAAATCGAACACAAACAGTCTCGTGTATGTACGTAAGGACTACTGCACATGCACAACTGCACGTGGCTGCTAATATTTCTAATTTTAGCACAAGACTGACTGATTATTGAAACCAGATAATCAAGGGTTTGGATAGTTGAGGGTCCGGATAACCAAGGCCCGGATAATCAAGGGTCTACTGTACACCTATTTACTCTATTGTAAATGAACCCTGATGTGGTGAACCTTTTCAGTGGCCCTGAAGGGTTTGTTATAGTGAGGTTTGACTGTACAGTCACTTCTGATCTATCCGACACTGGCTTGTCTGAAAACCGAGCTCATTTATTTAACACTCTGTTGTGAATCCCCATCACTTAACTGTACACAATTCTACCTGATTTATCCAACACATTTATGAGGAACAGAAATCATTGGATAGACCAGGTGGTATAGCAAGACATATATGCACACAATGAACCTCGCCATATAACGTTAACACACAATGAACCTCGCCATATAACGTTAACACACAATGAACCTCGCCATATAACGTTAACACACAATGAACCTCGCCATATAACGTTAACACACAATGAACCTCGCCATATAATGTTAGCACACTAGCTACGATTGCAATATCACATGCATGGGACATGCAGTTTAGTAATTGAGGTTGGGTCTATTTGAAGAGTTGATGGAAATTGTAATAAATAATATTGTGAATTTACTTCATCAAACGGAGGATGGGGAAGTGTTAAGCATGGAATTACATGAGGATATATCAAGGTTCATAGTGCAGGGAACCCACAACTTGTACTCACCAAATTCGTTTTCATAGTCAAAGTTCTTCTTAATTGGGATATGTTACCTCGCATACGGTGCTAGAAGAAACCAAGCATGCTTGCTTTCAACAATAATACTATAAACAGAAAATTGTGCATTCGATCTTGCTCCATACTGGTAGAACAGGGTTCCACCAGTGTTAGAAATAAGGAGCAAAGAGTGGATGGACACATGTCCCAGCATATCATTTTGAGTCAGACAATTTCAGCCTTGCTCGGACATATTCGAGAAGTACGTATATGTACGTACACGGTGCCACAGTATATGTGCATGGCAAATGATAAAAGCATACAAGAAGACATTCTCAGTACAAATGACTTGGTAACATCACTAAAGCTGTGCATGTGTGTATGAAGTGAACATTAGGTAGTGCTCCGCCAAATGTCTGACCCCAACCATTTCTGGCCAAACAAAATACCAAAATGGTTGGAAATGTCTGAATGCCTTATTGCATTATGTCTAACATTGTTGTACTCAACTAGTGTTGCATGCTCACAACGACACTAGATCTTGCAGATTACCAGCAATAGCTATTGACAATATAACATTCGTATGCACTTACAAGAGTGACTGCATTAAAACGGGAGTTAATAAAAAATATATTAAGAATTAAAGTTAGTTAACAGTCTGAGTACAAAATACACAAAGTTAAGTAGACAAGTAGCCCAAGTTACTTTCTAGAGTTAGTACTATAACTCTCTCTATTGCGGTCAGCATCTCTAGTGTAACTGTTTTGTTGGTATTTATCTTGCCTGAGTAGGAAAAAAACAAAAAAAATTAAGGTAGCAAGAAAGTGTAAAATAACTGGCAAATAATACAAAAAATAATAGTGACAAGATTAATACAGACAAATATGTACACGACCCACCAACACTGGAAGCACAACCAGATGGTGCAATTTGTTCACAAAGCGTGAACATGAGGATGCTGAGACTGGTGTGTGGTAACTGTTGAAAAGGCTATAGCTAACAACAGCTGATAGCCAGCATACGCCATAGGGATCAGCACCATATACAATTACATGTACAATTACAGAGTAAAGTGAAACTTGCTTAGTACATACCTCGAAGGGGACACAAAATCAGCACATATTATCAGAGGTACTTACCATCAGGGTTGGTTTATGTACATGAGGTATACACAGGAACAGAATGAGGAGAACTTACTATCCAGGAGTGTGTACTAAACCAGGTACTTACTATCAGGGTTGGTTTATGTACATGAGGTACACACAGGGACAAAATGAGGAGTACTTACCACCCAGGAATATGTAGTAAACCAGGTACTTACTATCAGGGTTGGTTTATGTACATGAGGTACACACAGGGACAGAATGAGGAGTACTTACCACCCAGGAATATGTAGTAAACCAGGTACTTACTATCAGGGTTGGTTTATGTACATGAGGTACACACAGGGACAAAATGAGGAGTACTTACTGTCCAGGAGTATGTACTAAACCAGGTACTTACTAAGCAAGTTCCACTGTACATACAAGTATGCTGGTGTGCACTAGTGAGTATACATATGTATGTATAGTACATTGTCACTGACAGATGTGTATCTGACAAGGACAGCCTGTGCACACATATCATGTTTGCAACCTACTAACCTGTCATTGCTACTGTAGTAGTCACTCCGGCCTCCCCCCCTGCTACCACCAGAATCCCTTCAGGGGACCAACGTAATACATAATACATTGATATCAGTGGAGAATAAATGTGATTAGCTCTGAGTATGTCACAGCAACATATTATCATGCACACAAGCACACAAGCACACAAACATGCACACACACACACACACACACACACACACACACACACACACACACACACACACACACACACACCACAAGTCACCTTTGAGGGCTTCTTGAACGGAATCTTCTCTCGATGAAACTGTCCCACGAGTCACTGCCAGAGTTGTAGCGACTTTTCTCACTGTAGTCCTGCTGTTCACTGTACTCACTAGAACTGTACGATTTTTGGCGATCCTGTTCGGCATAACCACCAAACTGCTCCGATCTTTGCCGGTCTCTAAAGCTGCTGGAGTCACCAAATCGGTTGCCTCTCTGATACCCTCCACGTCTGCTGTATCCGCTGTACTGACCTGATGAGCGTTGCTGGTCTCTGTCCCCATATTGCTCTGAAGACCACAGCTGATCTCTCTCACTGTACGGTTCCCGCCGTTCATTCCGGCTGCCATAGTGATCCCGCTGTTGATGCCTACTGCCATAGTGATCCTGCTGTTGATCCCTACTGCCATAGTGATCCCGCTGCTTGACCCCACTACTGTGTTGTTGACTCCTGTTACCAAAGTCATCCTGGTAGTCAAACCGCTGTTGATAACTTCTGCCATTGTAACCTCCGTTCTCATCTGATCTTCCTCCATTTCTATCTGAGTATCCTCCATATTGGTTGCCACGGTACCCCCCTCTACCACTGAAACCACCTCGGCTCTGGCGATCACCACCAAACTGACGGCGATCGTATGATTGTTGACCCCGCCCACCTCTTGGTCTGTCATAGCTCCGGTCTGACTGTACGTCTCTGCTGTACCCGTATGCACCCGAATCCCTCGTGCCATCTCGTCTTGGGGATCTCGAGTGCCTTCCGGAAGTAAACCTCCCTCTTCCAGGACGACTGTGAGATATCTACATACATAACAGACGTAAAGGGAAGGACAGTGGAACTGAACGGTAACACAAGCACTATCATACGTAACCGGGTCGACAAGGTACGGTGAAATATGGCTGACAATGGTTGGTGGTGGGAAACGCAGTCTCGTCGCGTAAGGTCACGGGTAAGCTCTTGCGAAGCAATACGAATAGCAAACCTCAACCGACATTCTTGAACCTTCAAATTCCGCTCCATTTAGCTTAGAAACAGCTTCTCTGGCATCTTCAGAGCTCACAAAATGCTATTAGACGAGAGGAGAATATGGAACGCCGGTGGTCTTCAAAACGACTCCTGGAGTCAAGTAGCATCACCTACCACGAAGCCATAACCTCTATCTTCAAGAATTGAACATTCACCAACAGGACCGAACGCTTCAAATATATCCCTGAGCTTCCTCTCACTTGCTCCAGAAGGCATATTTCCTACGAAAAGCTTCATTCCTTCGCCAAAACGATTCATTTCGCCTTCCAGTCCACCTTCAAACGCGTCACGTGTATCAAAGGGGCGTAACCCCATCGCCTTTCAATTAATGGAAGGGATTGACTCGAAATTTTCTAATAGAATATCGTTTGCGGGGGCGTAATGTACGCCATCAAACCTGAATTATCCGAACCCCCGCGGCCAACTCCTGAAATACTCAGGTTCGGTTATAAGCAAGAAGTTCGGGCAACTAAAAATTCATTAATAAATTTACCAATATTGGCCATGTCTAAACCCACTTCAGCACACCCTGGCTTAGCACAAGGTGCAGTGCACCACATGTACATGTCCAGTCCATGCATGCGCACACTACAAAATATCAATCATTGTGTAATCGAGAGTTCGGATGATCAAGGTTGAACCGCATAATAAAAGCGCAGTAGCTGAACAAGAGTCCACAGGTATTTTAACTGTAATTTTAGATGCAACTATTAAAATAATAGTAATGTATGCTTGCAAACACAGACCAGTAAAGCTGCAGATGAAACTGAATAATATAAAGAAACAACAATAATATTAGAATAAACCAGGGATAAAGAAGTTATTGCTCTATACATGAATAATAAATTAGTCCATTGCACTGATTCTCTTTCGGAAATCTTCCAACTCCTTCGAGATACGTTCAGGAACATCATTTGGCAGCTGCTCACTGTAAAATTTCTGAATGGCATCAGCCTCAGCTTCCAATTCTTGCTTGCTTGCTTCAAAGAGTTTTGGCATGACAGCATCGATGGATCTGTCCAGGCCCTCAGTGTTGATGGAGCCTGGCTTTGGGATCAGACCAATGGGAGAGGGATTGGCAATGTCTTCCCCATTACAGCGGTTGAAGATCCACTCCAAAACTCGCGAATTTTCACCAAATCCAGGCCACATGAACTTATTGTTTTCGTCTTTCCTGAACCAGTTGACGTGGAAAACTTTGGGCAACTTGTGCTCAGGCTTGTCCTGTAAGCTCAGCCAGTGATTCAGATACTCACCAAAGTTGTAGCTAAAGAAGGGTCTCATAGCAAATGGGTCGTGCATGATGGCCTTACCAGAGTGCTCAGCAGCTGAAGTGGCTTCTGAACGCATGCCTGAACCAATGAACACTCCATGACTCCAGCTTAGGGTTTCAAAGACAAGGGGAATCGTGCTTGGTCGACGACCTCCAAAAATGATAGCACTGATGGGCACACCCTTGGGATCCTCCCACAAGGGATCAATGACCGGGCATTGACTGGCAGGACTGCAGAAACGGGCATTTGGATGAGAAGCAGGCCCTAACTCCTTTGCTTTTTCCTTAGTCCAGCTCTCATGTCCGCGCCAATTTGTGACGTTAAGGCCGGTCAGGTCTATCTCATCTTCTAGGCCTTCCCAATACACACCGCCATCACTGGTGTGAGCAACATTGGTGAATACCGAGTTCTTCGTAAAGCAGGCCATTGCATTTGGGTTGGTCGCATGGTTTGTACCAGGGGCTACACCAAAGAGACCGTTTTCTGGATTGATTGCTCTCAACTGGCCTGTTTCGTCAAACCTCATCCAGCCAATGTCGTCTCCAACACACTCAATCTTCCATCCTGGAAGGCTGGGCAGCATCATTGCAAGGTTTGTCTTGCCACATTGACTTGGAAAGGCAGCTGCAATGTACTTTTTCTCTCCCTTGGGGTTGGTAATGCCAAGGATCTGCAAAATGAAACAGTCACTGATGAATTCAACATGAACAAATTCCACACACACACACACACACACACACACACATACACAGAGAGAGCAGAAGTACATACGTACGTAAGTACATACCGTGTGCATTAACACTGGTATGCTTCAAGCATGCAGGATTCCACATACATCATTTGTACATACGTACACATGTAGCATGTGACATCAATGTGATGTGTGAGTAAGTAATAGTTGTATCCTGCCTTGGTGTGCTACAGCAGCCATAAAGTGCTAATTGATTGACCGAGGGCGCAGCCCGAGGTCAATTAATTAGCACTTTATGCTGCTGTAGCACACCAAGGCAGGATACAACTATTATGTGTCATGGTGAAGCGGGAAACTTTCGCGGAAGAAAACCTTTGCGAATTTCGCGAACAAGAGAGGATTCGCAAAATTTTTATTCACGAAAAGTCAAAAGGATTGAAGCGTCGTTGTGCGTTATTCAGTACATAGACGCTATCGAGGACGCTATGTAACCAGTATTGTTTGTGCTAAGCCTTTTATTTGAAGATGTACTCGGTTGTAACGCTTAGTCGTACAGCTTATGGCTGCTATGGATTGCTTCAAGTACTTTCGACCTTCTAAACCGACACTACCGGTTCTCTCTGCTTATACAGTATCTTCATCAGATTCTACGATTACAACTGCAGACAAGGAGATAAGACAAGTTCCCAGAGCTCCTTGTAGGCACGATAGCCTCGCACGATAGTTTCCAGTACGTAGGTCACGCGTAAGCATGTGTGTTTCCACACACGAGGAAACACACATGCTTTGATATGGCCACGTACACAATGGTTGCCTTACCAATCCGCGAAAGTTTTCTTCCTTATAGAATTTCTTTTGGACGATTCGCAAAAGTTTTCTTCGTAAAATTTGTCTTTTTAGACGATTCGCGAAAGTTTCCCGCTATACGGCAAAACACTGCAAATGTGACAATTGACAGCTACTAATTAATGAGGTATGAATGGATTTTGACTGGGCAGGAGATTGACAAGACCCTTGACCTGGGCTACATCAGAGTAGCAGGGCTACATCGTGAATGTAAGCCCGCGGTACTCTTTGATCCACCCAACTTTCGCCCCCGCACCATGACACATTGTCTCATACAAACACGCACACTATGTCCGCTGCGAGATGTAAAATTCCAGCTCCATATGCATGTACGCTGCACACACTATGCTCACTGTAAGATTGTCCATCTTGTACACCACAACAGCCTTTGTGATACCATGCATATGATGTTAAAATGTCTGCTTGTGCATGTACGTATAAATGGATACATAGCAAAAACATCTCTATAACAGACTGCTTTAGCCGGTCCAGATAGATTGCTGTGCATGTAAAATAACCTCTGAATAGTGGAAACCTCTGTATAACAAACTGTTTTTCAGTACCCAAAGTGTCCAGTATAGAGAGGTTCCACTACATACGTATGTACAGTATATGCAAACCCATGTACGTACATATGTATGTACGTACATAGATATGCAAACATCATACAGTAATATACGCACGTACATACACAATATGTACGTATGTACGTACATACAGAGAAGTGTGGCTGGATAAGAATATTCCATATTATACTATGTACAATAGGAATTTACACCTGTCATAAGCCAATGGGAGCTAACCAGCATGTGTTCCGCCAACCATCCCTCCCTTTTGGCCAAGATGGATGCTATTCTTAAAGCAAAGCATTTCTTCCCTAGCAGGGAATTTCCTCCATATCCGCTTCCAAAGGACACAATCTCATCCTGAGCGGGAAAGTGGGAGATAAAGAGATTCTTTGGGTTGCACGGCCAATTGACATCCTTTTCTCCAGGTTGCAGTGGATGGCCAACTGAGTGAACGCATTTGACAAACTCTCCATCATTCAGTGCCTCCAGGACTCGCTCCCCCACCCTGGTCATGATGTTCATGCTGCTAACAACATACTCCGAATCAGTCACCTGTACTCCAATCTTCGAGAGAGGAGACCCAACCGGACCCATACTGTAAGGAATCACATACATTGTCCGACCTGTAGAGAAAGAAATGAGGAAGGAGTGAGGATGATATGGGGGGCTGCACTTCCTCATGAGCAGTGCTACATGGTCACCGAATGTAACAGCATAGGCGTAGTGCAAGGTCAGGCAGGCCGGCTGGCACCAGACCAACAAATTCAGGCTAGGGAAGAAATAAATTATGAAGGAAGTCTAGATTTAACATCTTTTCATGACTATTGAAAGATTTACCTTTCAATAGCTAACAATAGTGACAATTAGTAAGTTTTTTCTAAAATAAGTGAAGATAGCGTTGATTCGTTTATAACATAGCATTTTTCAGGCTTGTTTGAACAGTCGCCATAACAAAATCGTCATATTTTGATTGCACAATCACCCATCACCCTTTAATTAATATCCTTGAAATAAACTGCTAATTTAATTCATAATTGATATGACTAAATAACCATGACTTAGACTACATTTCTCACCAAACAAAGAAATATGAAGACTTTGCTTACAAAATGGTACATGATACCCAAAATGTTAAGGCAATTTGCGTGACCAATCTGGTACACACTGCTACACCCCTGAACAGGTAAGCACACTGCTGCAAGGAAGTTTTCTTATTTAAACTGGGTTGGCCATTAGCCAGTTTAAATAAGAAAACTTCCTTGCAGTCCCCTGTGAGATGTCACTGTATGTATGGAAAGAAGTTGTAAACATACACAGATACGTGCACAGAATGACACATTTTGTAAGAAAAAGTAGCAGTTGTTTCCTTCTGTCTTGCTTCAACTAACATTCTAGAAGTTCCACATGGTGGGTGGACGTCTCTGCTATAAAATTAATATTGATGTTCTTAGCATAACCAGGGACTTTGAAATTTGTAAAGAGACTGTAAAGTGCAACCTTGATACCCCCCCCCCCCCCTCCCACAAGCAAATTCTACAACCTACATATGTAGCTACAGCATTTAGTAGTGCTATGCATGTGGCTTGTACCTTTCATACAGCCATTCATTTTTTCACTGATTTCCTTTCTCATTTCCTTCTGGTCTCTCCAGTTGGCAAGGATGGACTTCACGCCGTCTTTGGGTATGGCACGTGTTTCTCTCTCGTTGTCGGTGCAGATGTAGGTCTTTGATTCAACACGAGCAACATCTTCAGGCGCCGTTCTTGCCAGGTAACTACAAAAGAATGCAAAGAGCACTAAAGCTAAAATCACACTACCTGTAGAGAGCACACATAAATAAGTACTAGAGGTCTGTATAGCATGCCTACATACGTATGTACGTATGTGTACCAGTACACACTACTTGTGAAACGTCACTAGTACTATCACAAGTGGGTGTGATAGGGGATCATGAGTGGGTGTGGCAAGTGATCATGAGTGGGTGTGAAATTATTATTTATATGTGACAGTGCTTTATTTGGGGGAGGGAGTCCCACACCTTGGAATTGTGGGACACCTTGTTGAATAAATACAACCTCCCCCCCCCCCGCACTCTTTTTTACTAGAGAGCTTTCCTCTTCCTCAAAACACCTCTTGGAACAAAATCTAAGCAAAGGCCTGGTGTGTGCATTGAACTACTGATGGGCGAGGCAAATTGCAACTACGCAAGTGCAACATGTGAACTGTCAAAAACACCATCACTGAAAGGAAATCACATAGTAATCACACCCATGCAAAATCAATTTACCCATAACACTCTATCTCTGATAGAAAACTTACAATTTTGGCACATTTAGCCACTGAGAAGACATACGTGCGTAAATGAACAACAATATAGCAAAAAACTATGCTCAAAATACCTAAACCGACCATGCCCAAGCGATACAGTCCACCAAACATCTACTAAGACCAGAATATCACTATTACCGTATGTGGCTGCTAACTACCCTTATACAGAAAGGCCAAGCATACGTACGTACATATTTACTTATACAACAATTGTACACATGCACATACTTACACATGTAGGCTATTTCTACACAAGTGTTAACTGTGACCAAACTACATTTCACACACAAGACAGGGTGTACAGGACAGAATAGAATCACTTGAGCATTGAATACAGAACACAGTGGGGAGCCTCCCATAGTGGAACGACAAGCACTGGAATCATCCAGAACAAAATGTTTGAGAGGTACAGGAAGAATTGCATCATGTGAGTATGCATAGACAAATGGACGTAAGCTCATATTCCTACAGCTGATATGGGGTAAGTGGAAATACTGGTATGGACGTGACCATATGGCACAATAGAACAACTCAAGGAAGACCCCACATGCTTGACATTACCACAGGATGTGGATCAAAGGCATAGTACAGATTCAACGCACACAGACACACACACACGAATATCAGATGACACTGGAAACCTGTAAGTACTGGAGGGCCATGGAATCATATTATGGTGGAATCATAGATACTTCAATGCTATTGATGACATCAGCAGGTGGGAACCCATAGATATTGGTGATATAGGGCATAGATATGTATAGGGCATACGCGTGGATGCCACCATAGATACTCTAACCTACGCAACGACCCTGACCATGATGTGACCTGCGTTACCGCAAAATGGCGGGTAAATTAGAACGATTCGGCTGTCCATGGCCACAGGCTCCGCTATACTCGCAGAAAATGGAAAATACACATAATGACACAATTACCTACCAGTTGTCTAGTTTCGTCAACTTGATGAGCCTTCCTTTACTAATCTGTAAGTCAACTATGGCCTTATTTTCCTCCTCTGAGCCGCTACAAACGTGAATCTCGTCGGGTTGGCAGAGCTGAGCACTATCTTCAATGAATTTCCTTACGTGAGGCCTCAGTGAGGATACAGGAATCGAAGAAGACACCACAGAGTACGTCTTCGTCTGAAACAGTAGACGAGACCTTCAAGTACGAAGCCAAGAATACAAATATTAAAAGATTCAGGATACGGTTATCCAATACTCTTTAAATGTCCCTACACAAACTAACCTTAGTCTGGGAAAAAGCGAACTAATCCTCGTCAACATATTTACTCCTATTTATAAATAAAATCTAGAGCAAAGGTGTCCGAGAAACGGATCAAGGGTCAAAATGGGTGTGTTGGGGGTAACTGATAGGCTAGCACTTCATCACACGTGCCCAAGACTATTGTGCAATTAGGATGTGATATTGAGCAATAGCAATTTAATAGCTTCCGGTTATTCTTGATCAAGCGATCGATCGAATCATCTCGTATAAACTCGTATAACCGCGTAGATCTTTGATCTTATGACTTGAAAAGCGAGAGGGTTGAAACAGGTATGTGTTGCACACAAATTTGTGCTTCTTTTGAACCATGCTCGATAGCCATTTCAGCCCCTTTTTGTATTTTTGTATTCTATTTTCATATTAATCAATGATCAACCTACGGACATTTTCTATCAGACTTCTGACAATTATAAACGATAACTATTAATGACATTATCCCCTACATTTCAAGTACGTACAAGGAGACATTTTGTTTACTGTAACGGCTTACTTAAGTTAACCTAGTAGTCAATGTGTTTATGTATTGAATAGTAGGTACTGTTTTCCGCCATTTCTCTTTCAGAGCATTTAACTTTTGTATTCCTTACAGGTATAGATACAGAGGTGATGAAAGGTGTAGCAGTGTTCCTGTTAGCAGTGGTGTGCTCGAGCAGAGCAGAGCTGGTGAATGTGACTATATACGGAGAGGCCCTGTGCCCAGACACTTCAGCCTTTGTAACGGGTCCACTCAATCGGGCTGTCATGGAGGTGAGTGGGGTTCATGATGATTTGAAGAGCGTATGAAGCATGTAATTGATGGGTTTAACGGTACGGGATCGATGGCTCTGAAGTCTCATGCAGCTAGTCTCTCAGCATGGCTCCTTGATGTCTGAAAATGTCACTGTACAGAAGTTCAGATCTGGCTATACAAGACTAGGTTCTGTCTGAGTTGTAATCTCGCTCACATATCCAGCTACGCCATTTTATCTGTCAACCACTAACAGATGAAATGGCAGAAGTACAACTCTGCAGTGACTCTCACTGGGCACATAATGGATAGTTCAAAAAGGAATAGATAGTTATCCCACAATACAACTAGACTAAGTACAATAGTACAATTGTGCCAGTATTAGGTTCATTTGCATGCACATTAGTACTATATTATGTTTTACTATATGTAATATATGTTTATTAATGACCTAAATGCTGACAGCTGGTTAGAATTATATTGATAGTGAATACAAATCATTCAAGCATTCATATATAAGTTAACTATGAAAACCTGTTGAAAAGGTACATTACTGTCCCCTTTCATACGTACGTATGTGGCTCACTGCGAGACTTGTGTATGCTTGTAAATACGTAGATTGGAACAATCTTCACTCTGAAGTATGTGCCTTGGGGCAATGCGAAGATGATCAGCAAGGAGAAGTTTGAATGTCAGCACGGACCAATGGAGTGCACTATGAACACTGTTGAAGCCTGTGTTATCCACTACTACCCAAAGAGGTCAGCATGCGTATTGCATAGTATGTATACGTATTTTCAGAAGCAGTTGTACAGTGGAACCTGGATAGTAAGTACCCTCAAGGGAAGGCAAAATAGGTACTCACTATCAGAGGTACTTACTATCCAAGGTGCTTTCAGTGGTATTGCATGAGGTAGGGACAGAGCAATGAGTACTTACTATCCAGGAGTACTCACTAACAGAGTTTTGCTATATACAAGTAGTCGTCTGTAGCCCTGATTGCAATTTCGCTGGTCTAAATATAGTCAAACCTCTCTATTACGAACCACTTCAAAATGGCTGAAAAGGTTCACTATATGAGGATGTTCACTGCATCGGTGTTCATTTACAATAGAGTAAATAGGTGCACATTCTAAGGTCTATGTTTGTTATATCAGGGAGTCCATTAGATCCAGGGTTCATTATAGAGAGGTTCAGCTGTATTATAAGAAATTATTATTACTACGTACATCTCCCTGTTCTGTGTAGAGAGGACTTTTTCCCGTTTTTGGTATGTGCTTTCAAGCAATTTGAAACTCTGAATCCAGACGTTGGCAAGAAATGTGCAGAGGAAGCAAATCTTGTGTGGGAGAAGATAGAGACCTGCTACAGTGGAGATCTGGGTATCTCACTAGAGGACATGTTTGCTGCTGAGACGGCAGAGCTGAAACCACCTCACGAGTATGTGCCTTGGGTGACTATCAATGGAGAGGTTAGTAAATTCCATCTTTTGTCATATATATGGTTCACATGTGCATGCACTCTTATTTTATGTATGCACACATTCATATAATATACGAAGACACTTACATGCACACTTACACTGCTTGCACAAGTGTGTGTGTGTGTGTGTGTGTGTGTGTGTGTGTGTGTGTGTGTGTGTGTGTGTGTGTAAGTACACTCTCTCTCACACACACACATGTACACAAGCATAAAATTGCGAAACATGCTGCATTAAGTATGGTATTCTCTTTTTACTGTAGCATGATAAAACGGCAGAAGGGAAGGATCTCATTGAAGTAGTCTGTCAGGCCTTTATGGGTAGCAAACCGCCTGCTTGTGAAGGGGAACTAGACTGGAAGGAGGGAATCAACTTCTAATGGGCCTGTCTTAGTTTGTATAGATTTTACCTCTGTTATATACATACATGCTCAGACCCAAAGGTACTATTAGTGAATGTGCAAGATTGTTAACTGTAAAGTTATATTTTCAACTTGCTGCATTTTGACTCAGTGATTAGTGATGAAAAGTCTGTCCTATTGCATTTGCCACAGTGTTGTATGTAACATCTTCTCCCCTACCTTCACCGCATACACAGTGGGAAAATCAACAAAATTAAAGAGAGGGTCAAAAGCACAGTGTAGTATAATGGAGGCAAAGGATCAATACAGAGGGTTGTAGTGGTATATGCTAAGACAGTCTGTGGGTATCACAGGGAAACTTTGACTTTGGGCTTCATAAGGTGATATCTGTGGTTATTTTTGACCATTTACATAGATCACTGTTGCAGTTGTAAATGCCTGATAAGAAGTTTCAAGGGCTAACTTGGAAATGGTGTGTGTGTGTGCGTGCGCGCGCGCACGCGTGTGTGTGTGTGTGTGTGTGTGTGTGTGTGTGTGTGTGTGCTTGTGTGTGAACATAGGTAATACAACATACATGTACATACGGTTATGTACGTATATATTATTATTGAAGGTGTGAAAGGGTTTGCCACATAGCCCCATTTCCTCTGCCTGCAGTGTAGTCTCGTGAACCAGACCCCTCCCCGCCCTCCATTTTATCATTATGGGCAGGGAGGGGTCTGGATCACGAGACTACCTGCAGTGCACTGCTATGAGCTACATACCCTAAACATTGCTTGTCATCTATGTGGTCATGTGAGGACCGCTAGCTTCCAAAGCTTAGTCTAGCCATTATAGGTATAGGTTTTTTAGGAGTATCTACGGTCAGGATGGCCACGTATAGACTGTCGAAAGCTCGAAGCCCTATAGCACAAGCTCCGTATACCTATGTGCGTGTGTCTGGCTTCGTATACTAGTTGAATATCACGATCACATGACCTGAACAGGATCAACAACAAAGCAGGTTAGCTCCTTGTGCTGCATGCAGCCGAGTTCTATCTTCGTAATTGCCATGCGTACTACAGTTTGCTCATAGGCTCTATATCTTTGGTATGGTGATGGATTTCCCCATTTCGAGTGCATATTACGAATGAGACCCTAGTCCCTGCATGTTCCCAGAGATCAATGTCCCCACTACCCTCGGTGGAATCCTCTGGCGTATATATCGCGATTCTGAGCCCAATTAGGTGGTAATCTTGATTGTTCAGCTGTGGTTTTTGAAACTGTATTTACGTATAGTAAGGACTTGGAGGTACTTAAACGCCTCCTTTCTTTCACGTCTTGGTAGAATTTTCAGGGTCTATGGTATAGAAGGTACTATGTCAATGACGGTGAATGGCGCGGTTCTGGTGCTACTGGCGCTGGCCTTCTCGACTGAGGCTAAGCTGGTAAACGTGACGTTGTACTCCGAGGCCCTGTGCCCGGACTGTGCGGACTTTGTAAGAACTGACCTGAGTCGTGCTGTGGAGGAGGTGAGTGGTTCGATTTGTTACGATAACATTTGGTGTGCTGATGTAAACATACACAAGACATGTATGTTTTCAACTCTAGCTTACTGAGTGCCACCATAGTTGTTGGAGTATCTATGGTGCCACTTAAAATAGGTTATGGCTAATATTCCCCAGTGCAAGTACAGTGGAACCTCCGAGTAATAGACACTTTGGGACAACTTTATTTGTTCTTTGTAAGGAGGTTCTCCTCTTTGGGAGGATTAATTTGTACATAGAACTATAGGGAGGTTGTTGTAAAATTGTTCGGTTGCCAAATTAATGCTTTTTGTGCATTTACTTTCTCAACTTTGTTAAACAACATGCATGTCCCCATTGCTTTTGATGATGTGTGATGCTCTCGATATTGAGTTTTGTGGATTGACAGAAATGGTTGTGATAATAATTTCTCTTGACAGATTGGATCCATTTTCACCTTCAACTTTGTGCCCTGGGGCAATGCCAGGCAGAACGTCTTCCATGAGTTTGTCTGTCAACATGGGCCAATGGAGTGTACCATGAACACGATTGAGGCCTGTGTTCTGTACTACTACCCAAAAAGGTTTGTTGGCTTCTGACAATGTCAGAATAGTCACAGGGTTTTGTTGTACTGCCAACCCTGCAGAGATAATTGTTGGTTATCTGTTTGTTACAAATGAGAAATTCAAGGTACAATACCACATATCTAAGGTGTGAAGGTCTTTTCTGAGGGAGCATGATTCTTTGAGCTGTTACTTTCATGTTTCACATGTATACATAGTCGTAAAGAATTCTAGTATTTAGATATTTATTCGGTGTGTGTGTGTGTGTGTGTGTGTGTGTGTGTGTGTGTGTGTGTGTGTGTGTGTGTGTGTGTGTGTGTGTGTGCATGTATGTGTATGCGCGCATGTGTGTGCTTGCAAGTAATGTGCTGTCTGTGCACAGGAATACAATGGAAATGTTGAGAAAGATTATCCCTATTAAGAATTTTGTGGCATGTTTCAGCTTAGCCTGCTGCATGGTGTGCATAAGGGTCATTTCAAAACCATAACAGCTATTCTAGGTGTTTTAATCATGTAGTTGGTGTTGTAATAACATTATATGCATGTGCAATTAAACTTCGTCAAGCTACAATGGATTACCCATAATTGTTTGGTCTTGTTCCTTCTCTCAGGGATGACTTTTTCCCATACTTGGTGTGCCTTGATAAGAATTTGGACAACATGGATCCGAAGATTGCTAAGAAATGCGCGGAAGATAATAACATCGTTTGGGACAAGATTGACAGCTGCTATCAAGGTAAACTTGGACACCAACTGGAGGAGATGTATGCCGCAGAGACAGCTGAGCTGAAACCACGTCACGAGTATGTACCTTGGGTGACTATCAATGGAAAGGTTGGTGAATTTCCTCTATTTTAGTGATATGGTCAAACTGTCGTGCTAACACACACATTCATTCATTCATTCATCCATTTTTAAGATATGCCCGTTCAGTCTAAGGACTGGTTTTAAAGGGGGTCCTCTTTAATACGTACAAGTATGTAATGCACATTTGTGCTTGTATGGTACATCGATCCGTGTGTATAATACACCTAAAATATATGCATGACCACCTCCACCCACCGACCCACCCACACACACACACACAAACACACACACACACATACACACACACACACACACACACACACACACACACACATGCATATACACCCGCACCCTGGCCACCCACATACTCATATAAACACCCTGTACACTCACAAACACATCACACATGCATGCTGCTACTAGTCCTCACATTCATAGACCCACACATGCATATGTTGTGTGAAATTTATTTTTCCAGTATTAAGTATCAATGTACATTTATGAAGTACAAATGTAAACATGAAGTAGCAGTTCACATGTAGATCCACTTGTTATTTGTTGACAGATTTCTTTGACTCAAAAAATTATTGTTGTTGCAGTTGAATCTCACTTCTGCTCACAGCTATGATCTGATCAGTGGAGAAATGTGCAGTATTACATTCACTCCCTATCTCTTTGAATGGTTGCCAAGGATAGAACCTTGATAATCTGATTTTCATTTAAGTGTGACAAAGAGTCAAGGTATTGTAATAGTCTAGCAATACATATGAAAGGTGTCTGACTATCAAGGAATTAACTCTTCTAAATTTTTAGTCAATCATGGGACTTCCCCTTGGAATACTATTACGTAACTAGAGAATGTTGGTAACCTTAAGACCTCATGCATGGAATCTCATTTACCCAAAGCACTATGCACCTGACCATACTAGGGAGGTCTGCCTCATGTATTCTACTGCTACTGACTTTCCTCCTTTGTTTATGTGCTTCAGCATGAACCCGAAGCAGAAGGGAGCCGTCTCATTGAAGTGATCTGCAATGCTTATACTGGTACCAAGCCACGCCCTTGTGAAGGAAAAATGGACAAGAATTAAAGTACAAAGAGTGGATAATAGTTTTTGACACCCATTCTGCTTATATGTACTGCATATTTATATCCTATGATGTTTATCTACATGAGATCCTTATTATAATTGAATGCTGTCTCTGTCACTAGCTATACACTTATAGTCTAGTGCATCACCAAATTTAACAATATTGTAATGTACACCAGGGTTTTATATGGGGTCAATTTTTGGAGGGAAACCACACATTTGCATGATAAATACAAAGCTGAAGGATTAAACTCCTTCGTAAACCTGATACCATTGTTGCAAAGATAAACCATTGCTTGTTAGAGTCTTCTTTCCTTTAGCAGCCATTTTGATTCGTACACACGAATGTGCGTTGCAAGCATGCATATGTATTTGATGATATTATTAAATTAGAAACACACTCATGCATGCAGCGTGCACATTGATCAGGGTTTCTTTCAGAACAATGATGAAGAGGGGGCAATGGCAAAGTATAGTGATGTAGTGTGGAATTCATAGTGGTCTAAATTATAGGGGGGGGGGGCTAGGGGTATTCTCCCTCATGCAGGGAATTAATTTTTTAGTTTTTATGCCTCATATATAAGATGATAACTGATCAGGTTGTTTTACACCACTCAAGCTGTTTCTGAATACAGTACATAGATCAGTCTGTCGCAATGGTGCCCCCTCTCCCCTGCAAAGAAACCCTGCACATGTGCAAATATGCGTAAATACTTGTATAAGAAGTGTGTGTGTGTGTGTGTGTGTGTGTGTGTGTGTGTGTGTGTGTGTGTGTGTGTGTGTGTGTGTGTGTGCACGCGTACATGAATATACAAATGTACACCATGCAGGAAGAAAAGTTATTATTTCCTTCCTCTGTATGGTCCTGGGCATGCATGGGAGGGAGGGGAAGTGATTATGTAAGCACTGACAGTAGAGTTAAGAGTATAATTTGAATCACATGACTGACCATGCAAGATGCATGAGTTAGGCCCAAGGAAAGTGTAATATAATAATACGTTGGTATCAATCTATCAATCTTGACATTTCAGGATTTGTGGACATAGTACAGGAGCACGGTTACAACTGGTATGTTGAAGCTTTCTACCTACTGCTCAAGTACGTACGTGTGAAGGTGTATGCATTCAGTACTTTTCACAGTTATTGTATATGGTTACATCTGATAGAATAGCACACATCCTCAGTATATGACATACAATGTATAGATTGTGCGTACGTAATATCTAGGATGTTACTGAGGACCCAAAATATTTAATCTCGATATTATAAAGTTTCAATATGATTTGATTCTCCAAAAGAGAACACCCTCTCTACAAAGGACATTACTCGTGGTCCTGGTCAGGAATATTTCTTCCTCAATATACAATGGAACCTCCCTATAACAGACACTTTGGGAACTGAAAAACAGTTTGTTATACAGAGGTTTCCACTATACTCAGAGGTTATTTTACATGCATAGCAATCTATCTGGACCAGCAATAGTAGTCTGTTGTAGAGATTTTTGCTACAGTATTAGAGGAGTTTGTTATATTAGAGGTTCCACTGTATTATATAATTTTGGTACATTAAACTTCTTCTATATAAAGGACAAAGCAGCTGAATGATTGTTTTCTGCACATATACATGTGCTTTTCCATTTCCTTAGATTGAGTGGAAATTATAGCAAAACATAATGCAAGCAAAGATCCTATGCCTAGTGTTACTTACTTTGTTTGGTGTAAGCAAATGCAGACTGGTGAATGTCACTTTGTACGGAGAAGCTCTCTGCCCTTTCACGGCTGGTTTTGTAGTTGGACCACTCAAACAGGCAGTTCAGGAGGTCAGTACAATTGTTTAGTTGTAACCAGGGTATCTCAGACAATACAAACCCTATTCTTATGCAGATGAAGTCTAACTTTGATCTGTTGCATGCATCCCGGGTGCATATCACAAGCATTTTGAATGCATGTATGCACACTAACATTGTACAAATACTGTACTGTGGAACCTCTCTATATACTGGACATTTTGGGAATTGAAAAACAGTTTGTTATACAGAGGTTTCCACTATTCAGAAGGTGTTTGCATGCACAGCAATCTATCTGGATCAACAAAAACAGTCGTTATAGAGAGGTTTTGGTTATTAGGGCAGTTTGTTATAAGTATGGTATTTGCACAGGCAACACAATTATTATTAATATTATACATGTATAGTGGCAATAACGTAACATTATAATTATTATTAGATTATACATGCAGTGGAGTATCTTATAACAAACTCCCCTAATAGCGGAAACCTCTATATAACGACTGCTTTTGTGGGACCAGATAGATTGCTGTGTATGTAGATTATCCTCTGAATAGTGGAAACCTCTGTACTTTTTTCAGTTCCCAAAGTGTCCAGTATAGAGAGTGTCTACTGTGTTATAATGTACATAGCACAGCTTGTAAATTGGCCATTCCATGACTTAATTGGTTTGTGATGTCCTACATGTAATTGTAGATTGGATCAATATTCACTTTCACCTATTCTCCCTGGGGCAATGCTCGGATGGTCTCTCAGGACAAGTTCAGTTGTCAGCATGGCAGAATGGAGTGTACATTGAACACTGTTGAAGCCTGTGTTATCCACTACTACCCAAAGAGGTGAGTTAGCCATGTATGACATTGTAGCAGACTGAGTGTATATGCATGATCCTCATATAGTCCAGGGATTGAATATCTATTATAATAGTCAATTTTTGATGTGGGAATCTCTATTCCTCCGGCCATTTCGATTTCATGTCACGAGTCATCTTTGCATATGGAGAGGCCGTTTATCCAATACACCCTTCCTTTGCAGATCGATATAATGCACACCTATATATATATATATATATATATATATATATATGTATGTATATGTATATGTATATATGTATATAGTTATTTCACAGCCGTCTATACTATAGCTGCATAAACACTTCTTAAAAATAGCAGACATCAATTTCACACACTTATGATAATCCATGATAATTTCAAATATTATGCTCATGTATATACGCATGTGTAGACATGCTGTAATTACTCAAAGACATGATGATCATCATTCTTAAAGCTAAGTATATAATGAGCCATGCAATTTCATGCATCCACTAGTCGGCCATCCAGTCTCTGGACCGCAGACACTACATATTAGCATCTACTTGACTATAGAGATGCCAATGCATTTTAAGGTGAAGGTGATTAACTACCCTGCAACCTTACTGATGGAGCATGGTACAATATGGCTCCTTTCCCTCTGCAAGTTCTGCATGAGCTGATGTTCACAAGCCATTGCACGCAGTAGGAAGCCACAGGATAATAATTTCAGGCTGCTCAGATACAAATTAACTCACAACAATTATACCTTACTAATTAATAGTTTGTTAAAGCTAATTTCCCATGAATTAAATTTATCCATCATCCACCAGTGAGTCCCTTTATTATCTCCTTCATTTCATTCCTTTTAGAGATAAATTCTTCCCCTTTCTGGTGTGTGCTTTCCAGAAATATCAAAGCCTGAACATTAAGGTTGCTCGCAGTTGTGCTGAGGAAACAAAAATCGCATGGCAAAAGATTGACAGCTGTTATACGGGGAATCTCGGACACCAACTTGAGAAGATGTATGCCGTTGAGACAAGTAGACTGAAACCAGCTCAACAGTATGTGCCCTGGGTGACTATCAATGGAAAGGTTGGTGCATCTTGCCACATATTCTATGATACCTATCTGCATGTGCACACCTATGTATATTTACGCACATGCATAACATTTTTGAGCTTTAAGAAGCATTGCAAACATTGAAAAGATGACTGAGTATATTTTAAATGTGTGGTAGTGCACTGTTTGTAACCATAGATACTATATACTGCATGAGTGATGCTTGAGCTGTAGCTTATGTAACTTAATTGATCTTTATGCAGCATGATGCTAGAGCAGAAGGAAGGGATCTATCTTTGATCATATGCCGGGCTTATACTGGTACAAAGCCACTTTTCTGTAAATCCATATTAGATAGACAAGAAAGGGTTTAAATTGTGTGTTCCAGCAGTTTGATTTGAATTCCAATAGTATCAGTGTATGATTAATGATAATCAAAAGCAATATTAATGAGAAATTTGATATTGAACGTTTGAATACAAATCTACGAGTGTACAAATTCATGGGAAGTCATAGTTCTATATAATCGTTCACAATATTTATGACATGTGCGATATGTGATATCAAATTAGTTGATCATGCATGCAACTAGTCTCGTTCCCAGCCCCACTTCCGGCCGCCGGAAGTGGAGCTGGGAACGAGACTAGCTTTGCAACCTGCTGGCGTCCTCGAAGGGAATTCCCCAATAGCCGTCCAAAATGGCCGTCGCGAAAGCACTAGTACCGATAGATGACTGATTTGGTGGGTGACGAGATGACATGCAAGTTTTTAATAATGCCCGTAGGACTATATCGCCACGTGTAAGCACTTTCAGTTCGTGTACCCTTTTAACCAAGAGAAAGGTAAGTTGATCAGTTGCAATAATGTAGCTTTTTTCGAGCTTATTTTCCTTACCTTCTGTATAGATATTCTATACGTAGTATAGAATATCTATGCCTTCTGCAAGTAATCGTTCTTCCCGCGCAAAATTTTCTATTAAACGTTTACGAAATGCAAATATCTGACGACATTTTAGCCTTGGGAAAGACATTTTGCTCGCCCATAAAGTGCTCTTTGTGCATTCATAGAAATTTTGTTCATTTGCTTGTGTGCAGAGTACGTATACGTATCTACAAAGAAAAATGTTCTTACTTTTACTCTTTATCGTTTCGTAACTGAAGCCGGGGGATAGAAAGTGAGTAATGGCCTGGATTGAAGTTAAGGATTTGTAATGCAGTAGGTTTGAATTTACACTATCTATATAATATGTATATACCACCATAGATATGTTGTAGTATCTATGATACCACTGTTTTACTCTGTGAAGAATCCTGCAGACGTGACAGTGGTAGCTATTGACACAGTACTGAAACTTGTTTGCCATATCTGTGTTTATGATGTGCGTATCTATGTGTTTTTTGTCTTCTTAGGAGAGAAAGTTTATTGACTGGAAGAAAGTGCAAGTTGCTGCTGGAAATGGAGGGAGTGGGTGTGTGAGCTTCCGCAGGTGAGCAGAATGTGGAAAGTCAGAAATGGTAGATCTTAAGTCCAAACATGCAACTCCATACATTTGGTGTACAAAGATGAACAACAGTGCCTTTTAATGTTTCTTATTTTGCTATAAAATGTGCTATATGCTGGTATGCTTTTGTCCATCTACACCCTGGATTCTTGTTGCAGAGAGGCTAACATCAGATATGGTGGTCCTGATGGAGGGGATGGAGGTGTGGGTGGGTCTGTTGTGTTTGCAGCCAGTAGAGCAGTGAGGTCACTTGGTTCACTGAACAACTCCTACAAAGCTGGAGTGGGAGGTAAGGGCTCGGGAGACAACTGTCATGGAAAACGAGGCAAAGATGTAAGCATTGAGGTTCGTGTAGACACTGCAACAACATTGTTGTGTAAGCTGCTGTGTGGTCAGAGGTCCTTGCAAAGTAGAACCTGCCCAAAGCAGACAATGTGTAAGGCTCTATGTTATGATAGCAACACCGCTTGGTCAAAATGGCCACAATGTCTCAGTCAAATGACCATGCCGTCCCGGTTAAAATGGCCACACTGTCCTTGTCTAAATCACTACACTGTCCTGGTCAAAATGGCCACACTGTCCTTGTCTAAATCACTACACTGTCCTGGTCAAAATGGCCATGTCATCTCAGTCAAAATGACACTGTCCTGGTCAAATGCAGGTAATCCATGTTTTTATCAGCTCTGTAAGTAGCCACATATCTACAAGGACCACTAGGTTGGTCCCAAGGGTGGCCTTCATATATAGGTTGGGCGTGCTCAGTTGTGTATGAAGAGGCTAGTCTGGGGGTAATGTTTCATCTCGTAAATTTGTAGTTTTAGGACACGATAGGAAATTAAGGACAATTGTATCCTCTGACTGACATTCAGACTTCACAATGCATTTGAGCATTGAATTGAGTTTAAGTCAATGAAAATAGAAGATGAGGGGGGATCACTCATCATTTGTCCATCCTGCAGGTTCCTGTGGGCACTGCCATCCGAGACTGGGAGAGGGGAGATGTCATTGCTGACCTCAGTGTGGACTCCTCTTCTTGTGTTGTTGCCAAAGGAGGAGAAGGTCTGTATCTATCTGAACTAATACTCTGTCTGTGTGTGTGTGTGTGTGTGTGTGTGTGTGTGTGTGTGTGTGTGTGTGTGTGTGTGTGTGTGTGTGTGTGTGTGTGTGTGTGTGTGTGTGCATGCATGTGCATGCATGCATGGGTGTGTGCGTACGTGCGTGCATGCGTGGGTGTGTGCGTGCGTGTGTTGGTGTATCTATACATAATGTTATGCAAGTCTCTACTTGCATGTGTGTACATGCGAGCGTATGTGCATGGTGCATACTCTATGTGGTACATGTACATAATGTACCTTTATCCATGTCGCAATGAGCTACATGGAATCACATTACATGCTTAACTCCTTTGAAGGTGGTCTTGGCAACACCCACTTTGCCAGCTCAACCAACCAAAGACCTCGTGAGTCCACTCTTGGAGAGGTGGGGGAAAGCCTTGTGGTTGAGGTGGAAATGAAGACCATTGCCGACATAGGACTGGTGAGCCCTTAGCAGGTGCCATGCACGCACTTGACAGTATAATATATGAAATCCACGGTATTCCTCATGAAGCCCAAGATACCCAGGATCTTTGTTTTTAGGGTGCACGGCAGCCGTGTTCAGAGATGGTATACTGATATTAATTATTATTGATTTAGCTCAACGTGAGCTAGGCCTCAAGTAAAGGAGTAGATTCAATGTACAGTTAATTTCCATAATTATGATAGCAACTGTTACTCTGTCAAGTGAGTACAGCAGTCAGACTCAAGTGTTGTTCAACCAGTACTCTTTGCAAGTACTGAATGCCCTCCACAGCTTTCCATTTCTAGAAACTCTCCCATTGTGTATACATACAGTGTGTGGAGTCTGATTATTAAAGAACACTCTTGCAGTACATTAATTATCAACTGTACACGGTTCATGTGTCCCGTGTGTTGTTTACTGTGAAAGTTTAATGGTTTGTAGTGAATTTTTGCAAGAGTGAACTTTGTTCAGTGCCCCCCCCCCTCTCCCAGATGCATTGCTATGGAGATCCTACTGTGGTGACTGTACCTAGCTCATATTGTGTCCAATAATAGTGTTATCATTTCCTCCAAGGTAATTGTACGATATTGATGCTCTATGTCCAGTGAACCTCTCTAATCCAACACTCATTGGGACCTGAGAATAATGTCAGATTAGGAGGTTGTCGGGTTATCGAGGGCCTCTTACCATACTTTAATATGGTGACTGTACCTCATTAAATGGTTGGATTAGTGAGAATGTCGGATTATAAAGGTGTTGGATTGGAGAGGTTTCACTGTGCCTGCATAGATGGGATGTTGTGGTCTGTTTTACGTAGGGGGTAACCTCAGCTTAGTTCTAGTTACCTTTCTACAACGTTGTAGTGTACACATGCACAAACCATAACTTGTTCAAACGCATTCAGGTGTTCATATGACTTCCACACCTAAATTGGTACATTATGTGAATCCTTCTTGGATATGTTCACTATAGCATAAGAGATTTTTTTATACTGCGTACCTCAAGGTTTCTTTGGGGGTGGGGCTGGAAGGCAGGGTTGCCTATGTCTCCTCACCCGTGAGTGATAGGCCTGCATGCTTCATCCCTGGCCCCATTCTAAAACAACACTGTTACCTCCTTCATTTTTGTTCTGAAGGAAACCTGAATGGGCACTACTTTTGCAAGAAGACAACAGTCTCACATGTGCATAATACATTGTGTGTACAGTAGTATGATTGTCAAAATGTTTAACCAGAAATGTCCAGAAAACTGTGGATGACCTCTCTCCTTACACAGTGTGCACGTTGTTTGTGTTTCTATACAGGTCGGGTATCCTAACGCAGGGAAGTCGACACTGTTGAGAGCCCTATCCCGCGCAAGGCCAGCAGTTGCTGCCTACCCCTTCACCACTCTCAATCCTCATGTGGGGGTAGTGGAATATGAGGATGGACTGCAGATAGCTGGTATGTGTGGACTGGTTGTGTTGCCAATAGCTGGTGTGTGTGGACTGGTTGTGTTGCAGATAGCTGGTGTGTGTGGACTGGTTGTGTTGCCAATAGCTGGTGTGTGTGGACTGGTTGTGTTGCAAACAGCTGGTGTGTGTGGACTGGTTGTGTTGCAAACAGCTGGTGTGTGTGGACTGGTTGTGTTGCAAACAGCTGGTGTGTGTGGACTGGTTGTGTTGCAAACAGCTGGTGTGTGTGGACTGGTTGTGTTGCAGATAGCTGGTGTGTGTGGACTGGTTGTGTTGCAGACAGCTGGTGTGTGTGGACTAGTTGTGTTGCCAATAGCTGGTGTGTGTGGACTGGTTGTGTTGCAGATAGCTGGTGTGTGTGGACTGGTTGTGCTGCAGACAGCTGGTGTGTGTGACTGGTTGTGTTGCCAATAGCTGGTGTGTGTGGACTGGTTGTGCTGCAGACAGCTGGTGTGTGTGGACTGGTTGTGTTGCAGACAGCTGGTGTGTGTGTGGACTGGTTGTACCATAGACCTGGTTCTATTGTCTGTGTTTGTACTTGGTGTGTGTACTGGCAGTGAGTGAATGTATAGCTGGGATGTTTCTGATTGTCTGTGTCTATACATATTCGGTACTGTTATTAGTGTTGATTCTTACTGGTGTATGTATTGGATGAAGAGTACTGGATAGTGTTGTGCTTACAGGACAAGGGGGCTGAGTTTCATGGCATGCAAACTGTGCTGAAACCATGGATACTTCAGCCAAGACATCTATGTTTCACTAGCATCGCACTGTCTGCATTCTGTACCTACTAGCCAGACTGATGCAGGCTGATGCAGTCAAACTCGGTTAGTACTGTATTTTATGGGATATAAGTTGCAGTTGTGATGCCTAAATTTTACTGATAATTAGTAGGGGTACGACTTATGCACCGAATAGTTTATTATGGCTGATAAAATGATAATGCTGTTCAATACCATGGCACAACTCATGCAGAGGTGCGACTTATACTCCATAAATTATGGTATGTAAAATCAAGGGTAAGCTAAGATCTGCGTACTGTCAGAAGTACCGACTTTTTGTATATGTAGAAGTTCTTTCTATCTGGGCAGATAAAGCACGTCAATCTTTTTCCATGAAAACTATTCAATGTACAATGTTTCGCCCACTTTGTCTTCTTCAGGTACAATAACTAAAAAGACTATAACTGAGTAAAATGTTTAAATGAAAGAGTAACCTTAGTGACATTAAAATTCAAATGACTGATGGAAGTAACTAAACATGTCACATAATTTCTACAATACAATACTGACTATCTGTACATACATACATGAGGTAGAGAAAGAGAGAGAAAGGAGTACTTACTATCCAGAAGTAGGGGCAACCCCCGATATTTACTGTCCTAACTACTTTGAGCATATATGAATAGCGAAGGAGAATTCTTCCTCGGAGTGTGCAGCTGGTCAGCTGGTAGTGATCTAGACTGCTTGTGTTCAGAGCGTGTATTGACATGGCAGAGAGTACGTAGAATGCTTGCTTCTAGAAGCTGTATAGCTGGTCCACTCCATGTACTTTGTAACAGTTGTGTTATGCTAAGATTACATGTGTAATTACCTCGGGTTACATTTCATGTTCAATACATGTAGTATCTCTAATTCTGTACAGTTGCTGACATCCCCGGATTGATTCCTGGTGCGCATAAGAACATCGGATTGGGTCACTCCTTCCTGAGACACATTGAACGATGCCGAATTCTACTCTTTGTGATTGACCTGGGTTCGCCCAACCCCACTGACCAAGTTGCTCAGCTAAAGTATGAGCTAAACATGTACCACACGGACCTTGGTGGGAGGCCAACCGTCATTGTTGCCAACAAGATGGACTTGGAGGGCATTGACGATGCCGTGAGGGAGCTGGCCGTGAAGACAAGGCTGCAGGTTGTACCTGTGTCAGCTCTGAACAAGTGGAACATTCAACCACTGAAGACACTACTGCACCAACTGCACACAAGACAAATATCATCGACTTGACACTATTTGTATGTGTGCATGTACATATGTGTGAACTTGTACTGTTAGTATTGCTGAATTCTTGTTATTTCATACTTTAGTATATAAAGAATTTAGCCAGGAAGTTTGGCGTCTTTTTTCGTTTGATGACATTTTATGGTTGCATGCATAACCTACACAATTTCTGTATAACAGGTACACAATACAGTTGTGTTAATTCCGTGCATGAGGCCTTAATTACATGCCTTGTGATGACCATATATGGGCATGCAGGCACACATTACATATATACAGTATTTGCGAATGGGCAGTGCATAACCTTAAGTCAGTACTGTATTATGTATACATAGTACAGTACTGACTTAAGGTTAAGGTCTAAAGGACTTAAGGTCTGTAAACCAAACACCCTTGGGACCAAAGAAATGGTTCAGCTTAGAGAGGTTTCCGGATTAGAGAGGTTCTATATGTACAGCAAATATAGAGAGCAGGACTTGAAAATATGTTCATCTTAGAGGGAGTTCCAGACTAGCTACAGAGGGTTGGGCTTAGAGAGGTTTCACTGTACTATTGTAGATCTATATTATAGCTGTACACTTGTATTGCAAGCCTAGGGTTGGGCAATACTTCAATAATTACTATTGTATGATATTAATTTCTCAATTAATGCAGAAACTTCTCTGACATCACGAAGGTGCATGCACACTTAACGTTATCTTCGTGATTATGCGTGCATGGCAACATTACATAATACATACATGCATGGTCACAGTGTACAGTGGAACCTCTCTAAACCGAACCCTCTGTAGTCTGGAACCCTCTCTAAACTGGATGTGTTTCAAGTCCTGCTCTCTATACCTGCTGTACATATAGAACCTCTCTAATTCAGACACCTCCCTAAACCCAATTTTTTCTTTGGTCCTGGAGGTGTTCGGTTTAGAGAGGTACACTGTACTTTCAAAAAGGTTACAACCTATATGTACATACATACTCTGTGATCTGACATTCTTTCAATATGTACATAATCCGGTCATCTTATGAGGTACAGTTACCATATTATTACATAATATTATATTAAAGTATGCAAGAGTCACTCCATAGTTTAGTCTTGCATAGCCCAGACTGTATTTCGCCTCCTTTTCTGGTGACTATGACATCACTGGTTGGCGAAATAGGTGACATCATAGTCACCGAAATAGGAGGCAAATTAGCGGTTTGGGCTATACATGAGGCTATCCATAATCCCACAATTGCAATCTCCTAATCCGACACTTCATTCAAGTCCCATTGAGTGTTGGATTAGAGTGGTTTGACCACATTCATATTGAGTGTCGGATTAGAGTGGTTTGACCACATTCATATTGAGTGTCGGATTAGAGTGGTTCGACCACATGCATATTGAATGTCGGATTAGAGTGGTTCGACCACATGCATATTGCTCAAACCCACACTAATGCATGGAATTGAACATCAGCTACGTAGCTAGTGGCCAACATAGTCTGATGTACAAGTAACCTATGGCCACACTGCTATGTACACACACTAGTGCATGAAGACAGTGGTGCTGTCAATCGGCACTATTCCATAGCTACGAACTAGGTCTATGTGCAGTTGTACTGCAGAACACTGCTATGTATACACACCTGTGCATGGGGTATACCTTGATAGTGGTGCCGTCGATCGGCACTATTCTATAGGTCTATGCGCGGTATTGCAATGCGTTGTATTGTAAAAGTATATTTTTTTATAATTACCATGATCATTACAAAATGATCCGCACAATCACAGATGGTATCCATGCAGGTTGCAATGCATCAAAGACGTCAGCACTAGTATGCACGAACATACAGCACGTACATGTGTACGTACAACACGTGTTGTACGTATGACATGCAATAGTCTGCTGTGCCCTAGTGCTACTCCTTCCAGGGATAAGGGAAGAGGTCGCCCACTCCCTTCTTCCTCCAAAGCTTCTTTCTGTCTTTGGTGCGCACATTCTCACACCAAACCTCCTCGGCATACTTCTTCTTCCAATCCTTTATGAACTGAAGAGAAGAAAGAAGTTTGGCTGACGCACACAAGCAGATTAAAGTGTAACAGTTGGTAACAGATACAGATAAAAACAACATTTACACTACAAGTCCCTAAACCAACCACCTACTGTACCATAATGCAACCAGAACACTGAACCACCCATACACATGTACACAAGAAGGACCCAGAACACTGAACCACCCATGTACACATGTAGGAACCAGAACACTGAACAACCCATGTACACATGTACACATGTAGGAACCAGAACACTGAGCAACCCATGTACACATGTACGCATGAAGGAACCAGAACACTGAGCAACCCATGTACACATGTACACATGAAGGAACTAGAACACTGAACCGCCCATGTACACATGTACGCATAAAGGAACCAGAACACTGAACCGCCCATGTACACATGTACGCATGAAGGAACTAGAACACTGAACCTCCCATGTACACATGTACGCATGAAGGAACCAGAACACTGAACCACCCATGTACTGTACACCTACATATGCATAAAGCAACCAGAGAGAAATGACTTCCACGGTACAAGAACATACTTTCGCGCAGATAAAACTACAGGAAAACCTCCATAATCAGATACAATTTTGGGTGCCTTCAAAAGGAGCCACACAGGCCAAAGGCTTCCCTTGTAAAATAAGAATACCTGACCTGATCTGACAATTGGGACGGGCAATTTGGCATCAGATAAGCGAGGTTGGTGGACTACGTAGACAGGTTGGTATTGCATTGTACTTGTGAATTCTCTCATCAAACCTTTGATGTTAGTGGATTAGGCAGATCACCTAGCATAGTCTGTATATAAACTGTCACGCAGGTTGACTAACCTGACAGCACACATAACGCAACCATGCAACCATATGTACAACAAGTACAGTGTATGCACATACGTACTATATGCAGAAGCAGTCACTTGAAGATTGCAGTGTAAAGATTCTACGGCTGTACGACTGTTCTTATTCCTTTCTATGTTGACTATTTGCTGGATGCTCACTCAAAAGCATTGCAACCACCTGACACCTGTGTGCACACCTACAACATTCCTACATACTTGGGTAGATTCAAAGGTACACAGGTACACCAGACACAGGAAGCAACACCTAACACAGGACAACTGGTGATACCGGATAAGCACCGGTGGCATGCAACACCATATCCAATATTTAGTGTGACTGCACCACATCCTCTTCACACATCCTATTACACATGCTTAGAGGAGGGGGTGGGGCTTCTACTACATGCTTGGAGGAGGGGGCAGGGCTTCTACCACATGCTTGGAAGAGGGGGTGGGGCTTCTACCACATGCTTGGAGGAGGGGGCAGGGCTTCTACCACATGCTTGGAGGAGGGGGTGGGGCTTCTATCACATGCTTGGAAGAGGGGGCAGGGCTTCTACCACATGCTTGGAGGAGGGGGTGGGGCTTCTACCACATGCTTGGAGGAGGGGGCAGGGCTTCTACCACATTCTTGGAGAGGGGGTGGGGCTTCTACCACATGCTTGGAGGAGGGGGTGGGGTTTCTACCACATGCTTGGAGGAGGGGGTGGGGCTTCTACCACATGCTTGGAGGAGGGGGTGGGGCTTCTATCACATGCTGGGAGGGGGCAGGGCTACTCTCACATAATCAAAGGAGAGGGAGGGGCTATACATAAATATTTGGAGGAGAGGGAGGGGCTACTCTCACATAGTGGGAGAAGAGGGAGGGCTACTCTTACATGATGGGAGGAGAGGGAGGGACTACTCTTACATGGTGGGAGGACAGGGAGGGGCTACTCTCATGTACTGGGAGGATAGGGAGGGGCTAATGTCATATGCTGGGAGGAGGGGGTGGATTATTGTTACATCCTGGAAGGAGGAGGGGCTACTACCACATGGTGGGAGGACAGGGAGGGGCTACTACCACATGGTGGGAGGATAGGGAGGGGCTAATATCACATGCTGGGAGGAGGGGGCGGGCTACTGTTACATCCTGGAAGGAGGAGGGGCTACTACCACATGGTGGGAGGAATAGGAGGGATTACAACCTCATGTTGGGAGGAGGGGAGGGGCTTCTCCTGCATGCTGGGAGACAGGGAGGGGCTAATGTCACATGCTGGGAGGAAGGGGAGGGAATACTACCACATGCTGGGAAGGGGGTGGAGAGATTGTAGGTTTCCAAACAGCTGTGGCATGAGAGTAGGAGTGAGGAGTGATTTGGTTTCATATTTGACCATAAACAGTAGATAAGCATATTTCTCACAAGGCGATTTCACTACACATTCTCTATCACTGCTGCAGTGGTAGTGGCCATATTAGGTGCTCCAAAGAAGCTGCAAACTGAGGTAGCACACAAGAGGTCTAGGCGAAAAGACCTGCAACCTCCAGTCACAGACCCTGTATCCAATGGTGATCCCATTCAAAATGGCTACAGTGTTACAACATTGTAACACAGGTGCTCTGTTGAAGAGCATACACTGTGAAGTATACACATAATAGAGCTGGCTTGCTAGACCAATGCACATACCAACTCACTATCCTGCGGGGCCTGAAAATTAGACCTCATTTTAAGCTCAGAGTGCAATCCAATGACCATATTCCTCTGCAAAGAGGACACTACCATACTCAGGTCATAGAGACTTGAATTGTACAGACACTGGGTTCACTGAACTGACACTTCACAAAACTGGCTGCTTGCTATGCAAAAACTGTTCCCCGTAACCACAATACAGGCTCAGCTTGAACCGACAATGTTCTTACTCCCAATAGCATAGAGTACCGAAGTGTGACTATATGCATGTGTTGTTAAAGTCAGAGGCACTCACTCTCGTGTCCCAAAGTTCACTGGCAATCCCCAAGTCCTTGCAACACCTGACCAAAGCATTGGACTTTGCCGACTCACAGGCTTTCCCGTAAGCAAGATTAGACTTGGTGTAGAAGATGTGTTCCCCAGTAGCTTGTGCCACAAATCTGCCTTGACAGAAGAGGGCATACTCGCGGGTTATCAACTGAGCCCCTTCTAGATCATTCTGTAGAACACAGGTGAAACCAGCAGCAAACAGGTGTGTACACACGCATGCATTAACATTTGCATTAGTGCACAAACCCATACACACAACACATACAGATCCACACAGTCACATGTGCATACACACACACACACACACACACACACACACACACACACACACACACACACACACACACACACACACACATACACACACACACACACACACACATATACACAACACACACACACACACCACACACACCACACACACACACACACACACACACACACACACACACACACACACACACACACACACACATACACACACACACACACACACACACACACACACACACACACACACACAGCAAAACAAAATGAACAAAACCTGAAAGTGCAATGTATCCCCTCTGGGCATCATTGCCCAACCCCCAGGTCCGAAAGCCTTGTTCAAAATTCTACGATATTTAATTTCTGGTAAAAAAAGCAAACCATCTGGTTTTATTTCCACGTCATTGCTAGCAACAGGTGCTAGCAGGACATCCGTTACTTCCTTGGGAAACGGTATAGTAGATATACCCTGATAATTATCATCACTGGACCTATGGGAGATCAATGCAAAACGTAAGTGGAGATTTATACACATGCATAGATAATCTGCATGGTTAACTGGGATACAGTATGCAAACACTAGAGCATATTTGGTGTACTATGCTCATGCTAGGTACGCAGACCCACCACATACAATGGGGCACTTTCTGATGGCTTCTGAGAATTAGAATCCACGCGGTCTTCACCGTTATTAGCAAAATTATTCGCAAATGCCCGCTTTGTTGCAATATACGGTGATTGATTTGCCACAGAAATAGATGGATTTCGTATGAAGAGCACAGGGCGAGGTTTGACGAGCCGCGACGCAGTAAGAGCAAATATTACTGCTCTGTTCGCCGCCATTTTTGTCTACATTCGTGTGCGCGTTTTATCCATGCATGGACTAACGACGAAAAACGAGAAAGGATCAATTGCAAGGAGCAACGTGCTTGGTCCATCGATGTTCTTGCAGGGAAATGCCCTCTGTACTGGGCACCTAGGGAGAGCCAGTAGGACTTTTTGGAATGCCTCTTTTTATTTAAGACGTTGTGATGTGAAACTGCGCCATATGTTTGCACCAGCCACCCGTTTCAATCTCAGGATAGCTTCCACCCCATCTACTCGTATCCTTCCTGAACACTGTACACATCAACGTCTCCAGCAATGGCTACCACATCCCAGAACTCATTGGACGAAAAGTGGTTTCAGTACCGCGTCAGAACCAAGTTCGGACTACAAACTAGTGTACCGTGGTCCACTCTCCACTAGCATAAGGTTGCTCAAGATATTTTCCATGACTTCTAGCATTACAGTTCTCGTTGGATCTCCAGTGCTGATATTTCTCGGTAATCCTGGCATCCCCATCATCAGCCGCATAGCAATATCTTCCATCGTCTGTACTTTTGGAGTGCTGACCACGTTCATGCTGTGGTGGTTCACCAGGTCGTACGTCTCCCGCATGTGGTACAGTAAGAAGGATGAGAAGATTGTTGTGAACACGTTCAGTCTCTTTGCGAGGACAATACAGCATGAGTTTCTTTTGAAAGACGCCGGTCCGCCGGCTAACATTTCATCATTTGCAACTTTCAAAGCACAAGATAAGCACTATTTTCTGCACACTGAGGTGTTTGAAGACAAGCAGTTGCTCTCAAGCATTTTAGGAGCATATGCACAGTTTGAAAATATGGAACAAAACTCATCAGATACTGCCAGTCACGAAAGTACTTCCTCGTGATTCGTATCCACAACTTTTTCTTATCATTTTTCAAAAATATTCTAAGAAAATACCAGCGGATTAGTGTGTTCTGTAGGCAGGAGGTTAACAGTGATATGCCGTGTTGGTTGTGTTTGTGACAAATGGCATTTTGTTACATTTGTCAAAATGTCAACTCCAGCGGATGTTTTATTGCCACCGTGATCATTAGCTGTGTCTGTCTGTCATTCATTGACTACCAATGAACTTTTCACTTAGTAGAGCCCAGTGGAATAAATTTGATATACTCACTCACCCACATGTGTACACATACTTGTACACACATGCATTGCAGGCACACACAGAATGTTCACACACACTTGCATACCAATGCATACCATACACATAGGTGTAGGAACCATGGGGGCTGGAGGGGCTATAGTCCCCCCAATACTTTTTATTCTATAGTCAATGTTTACCTGATCATATACATAGTAATGAAGTTATTATACTGCACATGAATTACATATGAAATTGAACGAGCCCCCCAAAGTACAAGTCATTCCTACGCCAATGATACATGTACATGCGCATACACATATGTATGTACCTGTGCACCACACACACACACACACACACACACACACACACACACGCACACACACACACACACACACACACACACACACACACAAAACACATACACACACACACACACACACACACATGCATACACACACACACACACACACACACACACACACACACACAAAACACATACACACACACACACACACACACACATGCATACACACACACACACACACACACACACACACACACACACACACACACACACACACACACAAGGAATTTGCATACAAATGTTATGCTGTATAGTCTGTTTTCATCGCATGCTGTTTGAATTGCCTGGGATTGAGTAGTGTTGCACACTGTGAATTGATGTGTATTAGCTGTGCACACACAGTCAAGCTGCAGTACAAGAATTAGGACAGGCAAAGTTGTTTGATTCCCAGTTTGTTTCTCCTGTGCCCACAGTACCTGCCTGCACCAGATGCAGTCTATGCTGCCTAATCATGACACAGTTTATAGTTTGTCACTATTCATGTGGTTTGTCATATATGCTTGTGGCATCAAGATTGTCGCAGACTCTGCATGTGGTCAGTGTTCATGTATGCATGGTTCTTCTGTGTGGTACCCTACAGCTGGTTGTAGTGGAATTTTCAGTGTTCTCTGGAATTCTTTATCTATCTATCTATCTACCTGTACATATGAAAGTCACACAAAGGCCTGAAGGGTTGTCCACGTACCACAGACTCACAATTTGTTTGAAATCAAATTTAATCCTTTAATTTCTTATGACCATTATTATTAAAACTACTAAAATATATTATTTCAAACGCTTTTTACAATAATGAAAAATGTCCATTATACACTCAATCATACAATATTAGAGATGTGACAAAAGAGTTGGGATTGAGTGACAATGCCCTGCTGGCCTTAATAGTTATGTATGAACAACATTACTAATTCATCTCTATACACAGTATTGATGAACCAGCATCAAATTACACATGTAAACAGGTACAAACATTCAAACACAATATAAATATAACCCATGCAATATGTATGTTTAAACTATACAATTTCTTGAACATTATCAACTGGTTGTGTTGTAAACAGTTGCGGTTCTGTACATTCGAATTGGATGGATTCGTCCACTTTGGCCTCGGGGTGAGGGTTGGTGAAGTGTACACAGTCGGAATTCTCGGCAATGTTAACAGGAGAATACGTCCTCTGTTGCTGTTCGTAGTGTTTCTGATGGTCTCCCCTATTCTCAGCTATGGCAGTGTCTTCTACCCAGTTGCTCTTGAAGAACTCCAGGACATGCTGGGATCTTACAATGTGGCGAGGGAGTTTGAAGAGCTGAACTATATATTCATGTATCTCTGGAAGCCGGTCTTGGGCAAGTTTCAGATCACTTCTCTTGAACAAGCTCCTCCCTAGAGCATGACACACACATGAATCAATCATTACGGTACTCTGAAGCTGTGGTGCACATACATACAGGGAGGAATACACACACACACACACACACACACACACACACCAATCATCACAGTATTCTGAAGCTGGTCAAGGTTATCCCTCTATCCACATACATAGATACATGGTGCCACACACTCCACATCCCTCCTATATCGTTACACGAGTAACAGAAAGCGATTTTCGGAAGGTACAGAGATACCGTTCAGGTACAGGTTTGTCACATTATTCATATCACTCTACCTTTACATCCCAGGGGAGAACACTACTATGCGTATATTATCATGACAGTACATCATGGGGTGAGGAGGTGGTAGTACATCGAAGGGTGGTGTGGGGGTGGGAATAAAGATGTGGTAGTACATCATGGGACAATGAAGTGGTAGTACATCGAGGGGTGGTGTGGGGGTGGGGATGAGGGTGTGGTAGTACATCATGGGACAATGAAGTGGTAGTACATCAAGGGGTGGGGTGGTAGTACATCATGGGACGATGAGGTGGTTGAGGAGTGGTGTGGTGGTACATCATGGGACGATGAGGTGGTCGAGGAGTGGTGTGGTGGTACATGATGGGATGAGGAGGTGGTAGTACATGGAGGGGTGGTGTGGGGGTGGGGATGAGGGTGTGGTAATACATCACAGGACAACAAGGTGATAGGATATTGTTTATCCCACAGAAAAGTATGGATTCTTGTGGTGAGGCCGAGTCACATTCTGACTCACATACAAGAGAATGCATTGCATTATAGCCAAGATGCCATGCCCGGCCCAGAAACTATGTCACACCCAATACTGCACAGCGGCAGAGGAATGTGTGAAGTTTAGGGCGGTGGTGCATGGCATGTATACTAGTACTATCATTTGATACTGACGGGAGGCATCATCAGCCATTTTGGTTACTTTATTGCATACCATATATAGACACTAATATCTTAATATATATTTCGCAAATCAAAAACTTGGTTGCAATTCGTGATTTTATTTTTGCTTTTTGATTTGCGAAATATATACCCCATGAAAATTAGCACGTCTATACAGCACTGTATGGCAGACACGTGAGGGCTCATAGAATTAAAATTAATGTGATGTTTCTGTGGTGGTGGTGGTGGTGGGAGGGGGGCAACACTCTCTCAATGTAAACAATGCCCTCCACATTTCCCTGCTCCACCCCTTAACCTACCTACCTACGTATGTAATTCTGTGATAGAGTATCTGTGCACAAAAAGAACTGTTCTAGCAACTGCTTGGTCAGCAACTGCACTGTAACAACAGAGGCTCTCAACAGGTTTTAGTAGCAATGTCCAGTGTCTGTGGGCTACATTAACACAATGAAACCTCCCTAATCCAAGCCTCTTTATGCAGTCCACACTGTCTAAACCAGCCACTCTGCCGAGTCCCAAAGGTTGTAAGAGTATCTATGCCTATATATATGAAGGAATAGACCTATGATTCTGGCCACCTCTTTAATCCTGCCAAGTTCTCTTGGTCCCAATGTGGTCAGATTTACTGTACTTAGAATGCCAAGAGAGCACACACTGCATGTACAACAGTAGCTGCAGCCAGCCGTTATCTGGTAACCAAAAGAATGGCTGGCCAAAACGCTGCTCCACACGCGCTCGGCAAAACACTGCACCACACACACATCTATGGATACACACACACCACCACTGTTCATGGTAATACCAGTACCTGGCAAGTAAGGTATGATCCTTCCTTTCGCTGGGTCTTCGCCTGCTTCCTCGGGAAACAGGTCCAGCAGGCGGCATTGAAAGTGGAAGAAGTCCGTGTAACCACGATAGCTGTGCGACACGCTACCGTCTGACCAATTCAGCTTGATTCTGAAAACGTATTTCTTCCCCTTGGTAACTCTTTCGGTAACCCCTGTAACCTCAGCTTCGGTGATAAATAGTTGGGTACCGTCCACGGCAACTGCTTCTTTGTCTACATCGCGCTCTCGTTCTAAGTCCACTTTAGGCTTGTAATCGGCGTTGCTCGTGTCTTCGACCATGGGATCCCCGCTTTGCGAGGGCCGGGGACGCCTAGAGAGCTTCATACTGAGTCTTCTCAGTGCACTCATCGTTTCCGGATCCTCTGTAACAATTTCCTTCTCGGCACTCTTCTACATAATATGATCCTTCGAGCTTCTGAAATTTTGCAGCACTTCTTGTTCTTATGTTCTTACCATTTGTGGAAGTGTGCCTTATAAGGTAGGTGAGTAGATCACAAGTTCAATGAATCTAATCACAAGTTAGCGTGTACCTAATGATTTTATATACATAATGTATAAGTGTCTATGATCTAACTATTTTCGTTTTCTTTGTTATTTTAGGCGCCGAGGGCTGGTAATTGAGCGGGAAATGTAGTTATGAGCACATGGAAGAAAGAATTGAGCAGTAAGTCTGCCAGGAGCGACACTAGCTGCAATTACTGTGATTTTTAAAGGACGCATTCTTGCCCAAACTGTTTACCCGCCTTTTGAATTTCCTCTCGTGTACTTTGCAGTCTTGCAGAAATCGAAAGTCCGAGCTCAGGAAAAGGGGGATTTGAGAGAAGAAAGTAAAGTTTGCAACGCAGTTGGGGAGCTTTACTTCCAAAATGGTTGGTTACAGATAAACCCACTTACACCTAGATACATTTATCTTTATTGCTTTACGTACATACTTAACTGTACTGTACAGGGGAGTTCAGAAAAGCGTACCAGGAACATCTCACGGAGCTGGCTCTTGCAGAGTCTACCAAGGACTACATTGGAGCAGCCATTGCCCAAAGGAAGGTAGGAGAATGTCTTTGTGAGATGAAGAAATATAAAGAAGCTTTAGAACATCAGAAAATGCACCTTAGCATGGCTAGAAAGGAGAAGAATCTTACAGAAGAGCAAAGGGCATTGAATAACATTGGGAGAACATACTTCATATGGTCAGACGATTTAGAAGGTGACAATAAGCTGGATCGATTGTCGGATGCCCAGAAGGCTTACCTGGACTGTTTGGATGTGTGTGATAGGCTGGACGGTGTGGTGGATGAACACGAAGTGATGGATATGAGAGCCCGTGCTTATCTTAACATTGGGTTGATATACGAATCTCGGGAGATGAACAAAGAGGCTCTTCAGTTTGTGAAGAAAGCATTTGTCATTGCAAGGTAGGTAACACACAGCTACATTCCTGTACTCAACGGCATGAGTTGCACAATGCTGTAGCAGCGGTATACTCAGTAGTGTACGTAAGCATATTATGTTTTGCCAGAATGTTTTTTATGGGAGGTAGCCATGGCATTGTTATAAACGTGCGGCCCCATTGTAGGTGTGCATAGTTACGTACACACGTATGTATATCCACTTATTAACCTTTGGGTCAAAGGTGGTCATTTGAAAGGGGTGTTTTTTCTTGAGGGGGACTTCCTACATGGCACCATATATCTATGATGGCATATACTGTACATTTTCAATTTGCAAAGATATGTAGTCCTATTGGCCTTGGGGCCCTTCACTAGAGGGTGTCTGTCAGGGATGTGTGTGGGGGAGTAGTATAGTGTTCTCGTTATGGCATTGACATACTTAGATGTACTTTTATTTATCAAAGCTGCCTACATGTATGTGTTGAAGGATGTTTGCTCTGTGCAAAGGATGGTGACCTTGTCCTAACCACTCTCCCTTGCTTGTAGGGAACAGAAAGACCTTCAAACAATGCAGAAGTGTCATGTATCCATAGGTGACATCCACATGAGCAGCACTTGCCCTTCTAGTGCATTGCAGGCTTACGAGGAGGCACTTAGGGTGGCACGCAAGTGTAAGAACAAGCTACAGGAGGTTACTGCATTGGAAAGTATGGGCAAGGTGTGTGTGTATGTGTGTGTGTGTGTGTGTGTGTGTGTGTGTGTGTGTGTGTGTGTGTGTGTGTGTGTGTGTGTGTGTGTGTGTGTGTGTGTGTGTGTGTGTGTGTGTGTGTGTGTGTGCATGCATGTGTGCATACGTGTGTGCATGCATGTGTGCATATGTGTGTGCATGCGTGTATGCGTGAATGTGTGTGTGCATGCGTGCATGTATGCGTGTGTGTGTGTGTGCGTTTTTGCTAATTGTTGTAGTTGAATCACAGATCTAGTGTATGTATGTATGTGTGATTGGGAGTATGAGTGAGAAGGTGCATGCATATATACCTGCATGCACTTAGGTGTACACATGTACTGCTATACGTGTGTGTATATACGTATGCATGTACTTGCATATGTGCATGCATGTGTGTATGTACTTGTGCACGTGGACATGCTTGTGTACTCCCAGGACATTGCTATGTTAATTGTGTAACTGACAGACTTCTTTTACTGAGTATCAACTTTCGCTGCACAATGAGGATTCCTTGTGTTTGCTTCCCACACAGGCGTTTGTGCACTTGGAGGATTTTCGTGGAGCCAAACAGTCATACAGAACTGCATACAAACTTTGTGTGCACTCGGATGTGAGGAAATCCATTGCTAAATCTTACTTGAAAGGTGTGCAACATTACATTGATCCCACGCTTGTCGAAGTACCTACGTACACATAGTTACTGTCTGGCATCATTTGTTTGTGTTTGTGTATGCTGTCTGTAGCAGTTCTATCACCTACATAGGGCTGTGCAGTATATCAAATTATCAGTTTTAGTATATACCCCACATTCTATCATGATACAGTCAAACCTCAGTATAACGAACCCCCTCGGGACCACTGAAAAGGTTCACTACATCAGGGTGTTCACTATATCGGTGTTCATTTACATTAGAGTAAATAGGTGCACATTCTAAGGTCTATGTTTGTTGTATCAGGGAGTTCATTGTATCCAGGGTTCGTTATAGAGAGGTTCGACTGTATTACTATGGTCACGGTATACTGAGTGTTGAAGTAGACAACATCCAAATGAATCCTTGTCCCATAAATGTAATCATTCAAAAACAGCAGCCACGTATATGCTACATAATGTGCACCTTTTGCACCTGGAATCGTGGCTGTCATAATCAACAGTTTCAACAGGTTTTGAATACATCACTTAAGATTTCATATCCATAAATACCATAATTATTATGTTTAGTCCTTCCAACACTGGTCTGACCTTCAAGAATACCACGGTCTCACACTATATCACGATAAAGGAAAAAGTTGGCCGGTATCAGAATTTTGCACAAATAATAGAGAGGTTTAGCACTACGTAAAACGTTACGTAATAAGCTTACTACGTTTCGCGCGGAAAATTAGAACGTCCTTAGTAACAGTTTCGACGTATCAAGGTATCTTAGTACGTTGTTGTTCTACGTTATAAGCCTCGTGTTGACGCTCTCTCCATTACTCCTCTAACTGCTGCTCTTCAGCCTGGCGTTTCATTTCTGATAGTAAAAGAACGTCTTCATGGCCCAAATCTCCCTCAGAATCACCAAAAACTTGCAAAAAGATCTTCATCATCATTCTATGTCGCTATAACGTTACGTATGAAGTATTCGACGTTGCTAAAACGGAAAACGTACTAAATTTCGAACGTACCTATCAGCTTACTACGTAGTGTTTAAACGTTATGCTAAACCTCTCTAATATCAAAATGTTACTATTTATTCAGTATATTGCACAGCGCTACACATACATGCACATGCACATGCATGTACATACTCACGCAAGCACGCATGCACACAAAAGTATACACACACCACACACTCATACACACACACACACACGCACACACACACACATACACACACACATACACACACACATACACACACACACACACACACACACACACACACACACACGCACCCATGCACACACACACACACACACACAAACGCGCGCGCGCATAGATAGGTGTTGTATGTAGAAACTATTGACCATGTACAGAATCTGAAACTGCATGGTTATGTACCCTTAGACTAGTACATAAATTGAGCCCTATATTGTATTGTGCTGCATTGCTCTTGTACAGTGAGGCGTGTAGTCTCCCTTCTGTATCAAGTGGAAGATCCAGCTTCAGAGATGTCTGCCAGGAGAGAATCTTGTGACAGGCTGGGGGACATTTTCACTGGAATGAATCTGCCAAAACTGGCTCTCAAGTACTATCTCAAAGATGTACGTAAGTCCCATTGTGATTGCTGTGCCATCCCCCCCCCCCCCCCCCCCCCCCACACACACACACACACAAACGTGTACCCAGTGGTTTCAAGGATGGTGTTACATTTGTTTTTTGAACACTCTTGTGTTTCCTTGGGCAGCTTGAGTTAACCAATGCATTGTCAATGGAGAAGAAAACACTATCGAATGTAATTGCATCCGTTGCAATGACCTACGAAGACCTAAATGATTACCACTCAGCAATTGAGTATTTTGAAAAGGACTTGGCTTTATGGGAGCACGCACCAGCGGAAGTGAGTCTTCAGATACGTGTACCTTGTTGTAGGAGTTGTGGTGGAGGGAGGCTATGTGAACTCTACATACGTATGTGAAATAGTGGGTTTGAATGAAACAGGTATTCACTATTGAAATGCACGGTGTGTGTGTGTGTGTGTGTGTGTGTGTGTGTGTGTGTGTGTGTGTGTGTGTGTGTGTGTGTGTACGTGTGTGTGTGTTTGTATGTGTGTGTGTGTGTGTGTGTGTGTGTGTGTGTGTGTGTGTGTGTGTGTGTGTACGTGTGTGTGTGGATACGTACGTACATGTGTGTCATGCCACATGTGTGCATCTTGTGTAGTATGGAAAAGGATGGGAGAAGTTAGAGGGAGATAAAGTCTGTCTTATGCACCATGCTGCATAATGTTATGATGATTTATGATATTTTGAGATTATTTTTGCAAATACAAATGATTTTCTCTGTATTGTTGAATAAGATCTCACTTTCCTGAACCGTGCTTCACTCACATCACATCACACTGTGTACATTGTGTACATCACACACACATCGTATTATGCACTGTACATACGTACATGTGTGTATAGCATTTGAAGAGCCTACTGGCATGTGTGGACGGAAGTGCGCAGATTACTGTTGATGCACGTACTTAGTACGTGCAGTAATGTACGTATGTAAGTTTTCCCTGAATGTATACATATACAGTGTTCTCCCCAGGTATCTTAAGGCATGTCGGTCCAACATGCCTTCTTTTGTAAAATTTAATAGTAGTACCCAAAACTGAAGCTGTGAGCATTAGTGCTGCATTCGTACGTATGTGTATGAACGTATGTATATCTGGTGTACTCATGCATATTCAACATGCCTGAAATTATTTCTGGGGAGAACACTGCATATACACATATATGTACGTATCACATACGTATCTACAGTACATACAGTGTGTACATACGTACTTAGTATGTTGTGTATCCATGCAGGAGTACACCAGCTATATTGCCATTGCTCGAAACAAAACTAAAGCAGGTTACAGCTATGAAGAGATTATAGAACTGTACCAGAAGGCTTTCTCCAGAGCACGCCAGTTGAATACACGCAGTGTGGTAAGTGTGTGTGTGTGTGTGTGTGTGTGTGTGTGTGTGTGTGTGTGTGTGTGTGTGTGTGTGTGTGTGTGTGTGTGTGTGTGTGTGTGCTTTGTATGTGCGTGCGTGCATGCATGCGTGTGGGTGCATGGATACCTACATGCATGTGTACATGTGTCACACTGGAGTGCGAGTATTTTAGCATTTTAGGATGCCCTTTTCATACTTACTGGTGGTCTATATGCTGAACATACACACTTTTCCTTAGTCCAGACTAATTTTGTACTGCTGTTTTATATATGCATGTACAGTATATTCCCCATACGCGGAAGCACATTTGGATTTTGTGTTAAAATTGAAGGTTGAATGAGATTAGTGTTGCTAAACAGGAAAGATTATGGTAAATTTAGGCTTCATGGATGTAAAAAACAGCTAGTGAACTGATGGTGAAGATCGATAAGGAATACCCTTCCTAGCATGTACGTATGTATATGCTGTAGCTCTCAGAATACCAGATTTATAACTGCTAAACTCCTGTATTAAGTGTAGTTCCACCCAGAGATGTGCTCTTGGTACATGCGTATGCGGATGACTGGATAGTCCTTAACTCCTGCTGTCTCTTCAGGTCTCTGTATGCAAGCACATTGTGAAACTGTCACGTTTGGAGGGTCATCTTGATGAAGCTGCTGAGGCTGAGAGTGAGTTGCAGCGTATTCTGTTGTGTGAGCCCGAGGCTGGGGAGAGCTCCGACAGCGAGGTGGAAGTGGAGCACGGGAGCAGTGAGAGCACTCAGGATGGGGGAGACCTGGACCTCACACCCTCAGGTCAGCCTCAGGTGTCGTGATGCGTGTGGATTAGGAATGGACTATACATGCACATACATACATAGTTCAGTGCTAATTATAACCATATAATAAACCTTTTAAAAGTGGAAAAATGGTAGGGAATTGTTTATTTGTAAAATTTGCATTGGTAATCATAGCATCGTGATTATTGTGATATTTATGGTAAGATGTACTTGTTGTAGCCTCTATCCGAAGGATGTACTGATGTACTGTTTGATCTTATACACCGGTAATGTCAGATGACCCACCACGGCATGTATGTACTGTACGTTCGTATGTACAGTGAATTGTCATTAATCCGCCACCACTTTATCCACCATCAATTTTGTGCATGAATTGATTGAAAAGGCTGCATATTGATTTGGATAATTTGCTACACTCATTAATCCACCCATATTTTCAAAGTGAATTGTGGTGGATTAACGAGAGTTCACTGCACATGCTTTGTTTCTGTTACTGTGGATTGTGGCAATCCATTTACCGTATGCGCTTTAATTTTTGCGGGGTGTATATTTCGCGGATTTTGTCTTTTAGCGATTTTCGCATTTTAATATTCGTGTACGGCCATGTTTTGCCATTGCACAAGAGCCCGATCTAAATTTTCGCGGGTCTAAACTTTCGCGGATGGCTTCCGATCTGCGGATACCGCAAATATTAAACCACGCGAAAATTGAAGCGTATCCGGTATGTAGAGCATGTGACTCAATCTCAGTCCTCTGTAGCATTGCCACCCTCTCTTCTATCCTCTGTAACAATGTCTATCATCTTGTAGAGAGCAGCAGCAGCATCAGTGTGTGTGTGTGTGTGTGTGTGTGTGTGTGTGTGCGTGTGTACGTGCTTGTACGTATATGTGTGTAACATGGTCACTTCTCTTCTATCCTTTCCAACAATGTCTCTCCTCTTGTAGAGAGCAGCAGTGATGATGAGGAGAGGCAGATTCCAGTCAGACTAGGAGAGCCACATGCTCTCCTGCGAGTTGCTAGAAGAAGGAAGCAATCAAAGGTCTGTGTTGTGTGTATACATGTGTGCGTGCATGCATGTGTGTATGTAGGTACGTATATGTATGTGTACTTTGTTATTACTTGATGAACATCATGTACACCTGTGGTGGAAGCTTTCCAGAACTACATTCTCTTTTTCTTTGCATATACAATGCCTTTCTTTACCGGATTACGTATCTCTCTTTCTTCAGCTTACCAAGAAGAATGAGAAGGGAGAAACATTGCTGCATATTGCCGCCATACAGGGAAACTACAAAGTTGCTGACCAGCTTATCAAGCAGGTTGAGTCAAAAAGAATGATGGAGATGTTTGATGCTGCTGGCCACCCTTTTTTCTTTCCACTTTGTGTTCTGCAGGGAATGAGGATTAACGAAAAAGACAACTTTGGATGGACCCCTCTTCACGAGGCATGCAACTGGGGACATGCAGGTGAGATTCTTTGGCCTGCCTGACTCTGTCTGCACAGTGAGTGGTGGGTTGCAAGCAGTGTAAGGCCCCATTTACACGTATCCGGATACCCTTGTAAACGTATACTTTTGAAGACGTTCACACAGACTATTTACATGAAAACGCCGAAAACGTATAGCGAATGTGGGTACTTCGTAAACGGATACCTACGTAGGTGGATACTCTATAAACGCATACATCGATCGTTTCGATCGTTTTTGTGTAAACAAGTTGTAAACGCATTCAAAATTATACGTTTATAAATGTATCCGGATATGTGTAAATGGGGCCTAAGTGGGTATTTGTACATGTGCATGTGCGCCTTACATTTGTATACAGTGCAGTAGAACTATTCACCTGTATGATATTATGCATGCATATGTATGTACATACGTATGTGTGTTCATGCACTTAAGGGTGTATCATGTCCACACATCTATACTGTATGCACTAAATTAATACATCAAAATAATTTTACACAACAAGTACACACGCACAGGTATGCACGTATGGACATACACACGAGTGCACACACACACACACGCACGCACACACACACACACACACACACACACACACACACACACACACACACACACACACACACACACACACACACACTTGTAACTTGTAACTTGTAATACCACAGCCTGCAGCTAGTGCTGGCTATTGTGGCCCCACTGTTGGACCCCAAAAGGGCCCAATAGAGGTGAGCCATCAGACATCAGTGAGGGAGAGACCCACTGGATGTGGGCCCACCTACCCCCACCATCCCTGATGGCCTCCTAGTGCATTCAGGGGTTGCCCATCTGTGAGGTTGCAAGCCCCACGAGATGGGGAGGGCTGGGTTGCTGCCGGAGAGTGGTGGCGTGTCCACCTAACTCAAAAGTGTATCCCGTGCAGCCCAGACCGCAACCCCACCCCCACACCCAGCAACCATGACACCACCCGCAGACGGGCGATGCCACAGCCACCAAACAAAGGAGGCAAAACAGCGGTCCCAGTCACACAAGACCGCTAACTCACAGCAGCAGTGATTCCCAACCCTAAACTTGATAAAATCCAGGCTAATAGCATGTAGGGCACCAGCCAATGACCAGCACCCTGCTAAGAGTCTGGTAAAGAAATACCCAAGTCACATTTAATTTTTCCAGTGGTTGAGGCTGACACACACACACACACACACACACACACACACACACACACACATGCATATCATAATGACAGGTACATTCCCCAACACAGATGTTGTGGAGCTGCTCCTGGACAATGGTGCTCTTGTCAACCACAGTGGTAGGACCGGCAATAATGCACTGACTCCTCTACATGACTCTTGTTGGAACATGCATGAGGATGTTGTAAGGATACTGCTGGACAAGGGAGCTGACCCCATGGTCAAAAATGGCAATGTTAGTTGGTGTGGTGGTTAGCATGGGTATTGCTAGTCCTCAAGTGAAGGCAAATTAACAAGCACTGATACACACACATGCATGCACATGTACATGCACACACACACACACACACACACACACACACACACACACACACACACACACACACACACACACACACACACACACACACACACACACACACACACACACACACACACACACACACACACACACACACACACACACACACACACACACACACACACACACACACACACACACACGTACATGCACACACACACACACACACACACACACACACACACACACACACACACACACACACACACACACACACACACACACACACACACACACACACACACACACACACACACACACACACACGAGCATTATATACCTGGTGATAAGATTTTGATGTGTGACATGCTTTGGAATTTCTTTTGCAACATTCCACCTATCCAGGGTCAGACACCACTTGCACAGGTAACTGAAATGCTCAAATTAACTAAGGAGACGCTAGCAAACAGCAAGGACAGAAGGAAGCAAGCCGAGATAGCAGAGAAGAGCAGGAATGCAAGATGTCTTGAAAATATTGCCACCATGTTGATGGCCAAGATGCCTCGTAAAGAGGTAGAGCTGGATTTGAACAACACAGCTGTTTCTGTTGACAGGGACTGCCGTCTTGCCAAGATGAAAGACGGAGCATCTGCATTCCAATCCAGTTCTTATCTCTCAACACATTTTTCTACACAAAAGGAACTTAATGAGCGAATTTGTGACAGAAGTGGTAAAAATATGCTTGTTGATGATGAGGATGAATGCATTACAGCCGTAGCAGATCCATGCAGAAGTTCCAGTTTCACTCGAAACACCCAAACTAGCCTGCCAGCTACACCAACATCTGTAAGTTGCGAAATTGATTCTGTTCCAGGTCTCTATCATGTATCCTCAGATGATGACAATGAGCCAGGAACCGACAACTGGCTGTTGGAGGACGACTGTGCCAGGGAGCCAGCCAGGAAACGCAGAAGAGAGAACTCCAAACCATCTCAGTCACAGTCCTCTACTCTGTATGTCAGGAATTGCACGAAAAGACACACTTCAAACTCAACAGTGACCAGACAAAGGAGGTCCTTTGAACAGGACCTTAGGGCACATGGTGGCAATAATACCACAGCTGGTGGTACTAGCAGTAATGTAGTGTACATCACAGATGACTGCGAGGAGATAGAATTTTCCAAAGATGCATCTGTGATTCACACAGACCCCCCTTCGCCCCAGAATGTTCCAGTGAACTTTAGAAGCGAGTCTGATCATTACACACAGCCCCAGCCTCTGGGCCCAACCAGTATAAGAGTTAGAGTGACTGTTAAGGAGAAGACTTTTCTTGTTGCCTGCCCCCTTTCCAAAGAGGCACCTTTTACAGTTGCACGGTTGGCGGAGCAGGCCAGTGAACGCTACCTCAACCAGTATGGGGAACGACCTCATTTGTCCCTGACCACCAAAGATGGGGCCCAGTTGTTCACAGGAGATCTGGTTTCTGACGTGCTAACACAAAATGAAGAAGTTATTGGCATAGTCGAAACCTGTGACCCTTCTCCAGTGAATCAATACACATTGTTCTGCAAGCAAGCTGGAAAATGTGAGTCAGTCAAACTTGGTTGATAAGTATGTACCTGGTATAGTGTAGTGAATCCTCCATAATCTGACACTCCATGGGCACAAAGTAGGAGTCAGATTACAGACTCTGTCAGATTTCCAGTGTTTCTTAGTGTGGTCATAGATACTCTAACCTACGCAACCGGTTGCGTAGGTTAGAGTATCTATGGTGGGGTCAAACATGTTGATTGTCCCTCAGAATATGCTCAGACTAGAGAGTACAGTGGGTTAGTGAGGAGATGTCAGATTGCAGGGGTTCCACTGTACTTTGTTTGCTTGTGCGTGTCTGTTTATATACGTAGGTGGTCTGATTATTCTCGTTTGACTGTTGCAGCTCCTCAACCTCAAATTCTGCATCGGCTGAAATCAGAGGGCATCATGTCAAGTTTGGATGTGGGTGGTTGCCATCTCCCTGACGATTCACTGCATCTGCTGTTAAAGTGTGCTCACAGAAACTGGACTGCCATGTTAGAGCTCAGCCTCAAGGGAAACAAGCTTAGTGGGACCACACTGCAGCTGCTTGCCTCCAGTATCTGCAAACTTTCTCAGTTGAAACTGTTAAACTTGACCAGTTGTGGTATAACAAGTGACGGAATCACCACCTTCTCATCTTCCCTTCGATCTCAAGCACAAGGGACTCAGAGGTTTGCTTTGGAAGAGTTGCAGATGAGCTACAATTCCTTGAAAGGCAGTGAACTGTCCTTTTTGGATGTCTTGAGGTTGGCGGCATCTCTCAGGCGTGTTGATGCGGAACACTGTAACCTCCGGCTTGCAGTGCTGTTCAATGCCAGCCAAGCATATGAAGGTAAATTGTGGTCAGTGAGACTCATTCAAATGCATCCACACAGGGTCAGTACCATCCACTGGGATTGTGAAGAATTAATGATGTGCGTTAATGAGCTGATCTCCAAGGTGGGACATTGCGGATGACGCCATCCTTTTGCTAGTACAATGAAATGATAATGTCCTTGTCTACTATCAAATGCCTGGTACACATTTTGAGGTGGCTGCCCCATTGCTTTGGCTATACCCACAGGAATTAGGAAAACTTAAGTTTGATGTCTAGCATACTTGTCTGGAGACTACACTGCAGCTCTGATCACATACGAAAATACTCAATGAATGTACAGCAAAACTCTGCTAGTGAGTACCTGGGTTAGTAAGTACTCCTGGTTACTAAGTACTCATGCTCTGTCCCTACCTCATGCAATACCACTGAAAGCACCTTGGATAGTAAGTACCCCTGATAGTGAGTACCTATTTTGCCTTCCCTTGAGGGTACTTACTATCCAAGTTCTACTGTACATACTAGCCTATGAACATACATATGTATTTGACATTCTTGGAATCCAATATTGTCGACACCTTCCTATTAGAGCAGGTACACTAGGCGTGTCTCCACAAGGGTATGTAGTGTCTGCTGTGAGATCGTGTGCTGTCCTGCAGTGAACAGTCTACAGCTGTGTTCGACTGAAGTAGTGCGAGTGTTAGTGCTGTTTATGGTGTGGTATTATGGGCCCTTGCACCTTATCATTCGGAACTTCCAAGTTTATGTTTGTTTATATGTGAGTTAAATACGTAGAAATATGTGTTGAACATGAAAACATGCTTGTTGTTTCAATGGGTGGTTAATGTAATGCTGTCTCCTGTACATATTGGAAGAGTATTGGACTGTATGTACAGTGTTCAATCCCACTCTCAGCACCTTGTAGCCACACTCTCGTGTCTCCCTCACTACCATCATCTTGTCATTCTTTCCTCAATCTCTCTTTCTCTTTCATGTGTACCCCTCTCCATTTTCTTTCTCACTCAGCACCTCTTTAATACCTTTCACTTCCCCTAACACACCTTTACTATGATCCCCACTTCCAACACCTTCACTACGATCACCACTCCCAACACCTTGACTATGATCCCCACTTCCAACACCTTCACTACGATCACCACCCCCAACACCTTCACTATGATCCCCACTCCCAACACCTTCTCTACGATCTCCACTCCCAACACCTGTTTACTCCCCCTTCCCTTACACCACAGCAACCTCCCCACTGCCCCCTACTTCCACTATCCCTTTTCTCTGCAGTTTTTGGAAGAATTCCTGCCTTGAAACTTGGTGGTAATTCTGTGAGTGATCACACTGCACTCTGCTCCATACTGTCCAAGGCTATCACAACTGGTGTACAGGACCTAGACCTATCTAATACTCAATACCCCACATCATCCTCTCTTCAGAATCTCTCCTGCGTTGAGGTACGTGTGCATATACTTCTGGGTGGCTTTGTAGTAGCCTCAGTCTATTGGCTCCCCAGACTAAATAAGGTTTCCTCACCCGCCCTATACTACATGTTGTCTACATAACCTACTTTGTATGCGATATGCTACTTAGAATATGTACAGATTAAACATAGCTGTGAGTGTTGAACTGTGAGGTTTTGCAGTTTGGAATATTTTCCCCCTGACTATCTGTAGGCAAGGCCATCATCAACACTGTCTTCCTTGTGTCTTAGTGACTGTTCATTGACAGACGACCTTTTTAGGAGCATAGCGTCTTTGCTGGCTTCATGTTCAACATGTGTACGCGAATACAGCTTCAGCTGCAATGCCATCACAGCTCGGTCAGCAGCATCAATTACCAGGTAGTGTATGCTTGTGAGATTCTCTGTACATCCCAAATCATCACTGCATTCAGAAATTGTTAAAGAAGTGAGATGTTTGTGGACTACATATGTAAGTGGGGTGATCAAGGGTAAATATGTACGTACTTGAGGGGGGGGGAGGGGGTATATGTACGTACTTGAGGGGGAGGGGGTATATGTACGTACTTGAGGGGGGAGGGGGAGGGGGTATATGTACATACTTGAGGGGGGAGGGGAGGGGGTATATGTACATACTTGAGGGTGGAGGGGAGGGGGCATATGTACGTACTTGAGGGGGGGGAGGGGGCATATGTACGTACTTGAGGGGGGGGAGGGGGCATATGTACATACTTGAGGGGGGAGGGGGCATATGTACGTACTTGGGGGGGGGGGGGGGAGGGAGGTGGCATATGTATCTTGAACCCCCGCCCCATATCCTTATACAGCACTGCAAATGTACACCAGTCCAAACTGCTTTTTGTGATCTTTTGTAAAGTGTTCTAAATGCTGCTCCCTTGACATGCTTCCTTGTACATATGTAGCTTCGAACATTAGTATCTCTAGAAATGCCAAACATGGACAATTAAGCTAAATTGTTATAACTTGTGAGGTTTACGTTCATTTGAATGCCCAGTTCCACTTGACTGTGACACGTTTGTGTGCTCACTCTTTGGAACAGGCTAAACTGTACTGTTTCCCTCCCTCTGTCTTTCTGGGTACCACTTTAAAATTGCCTGTGGCTAAAGGTTCCCCAGGTGAAATATGATTACCTGATCTGAAACCTGTATTGCTGCAGCTCGTGATGACGTCAGAGACAAACATCTCTACATACTCAAACTGCAGCAGCTACAACTATAACTGCTCCTATCTTTTTGCGTGTCTATCTGAGCGGAAGAACTATGTACTGTTCTGTGTATAGAAAATGTGATGCATAAACCAGCTCATGTATCACCTGGTCCTCAGTCATAATACCACACAAATTCAGAGTGCACAATGCACAGCAGTCTGCTGGTGACATGTTGAGTGTAATGGAACGCACTTTGGCCAGTTAATTCCCTGAAAATTGTCCATTATGATGCCACCTAGCCGTTAAAGCCCGAGTCTTTTCTCCTTACTATTTATGTTCTCCATGCGTACTGCACATACGTATGTGGAGTAGTTGTCTGCAGCAACTGTGATTACTTGCGCTAGAGAAACCTTTGTGAATAGGTTTGCTATGTTATACCATATGTATGCACTGTGCCTCTTACATTGCACTGCAATCGCTAGAAATGTGGACTGAAGCAAAAGGGAAGCTGTGTTCCCGTCTGTGTAGTGTAAAGGGGAGCTGTGCTCCTGTCTGTGTAGTGTAAAGGGGAACTGTGTTCCTGTCTGTGTAGTGTAAAGGGAAGCTGTGTTCCTGTGTGTGTAGAGTAAAGGGGAGCTGTGTTCCTGTCTGTGTAGTGTAAAGGGGAGCTGTGCTCCTGTCTGTGTAGTGTAAAGGGGAGCTGTGTTCCCGTCTGTGTAGAGTAAAGGGGAGATGTGTTCCTGTCTGTGTAGTGTAAAGGAGAGCTGTGTTCCTGTCTGTGTAGTGTAAAGGGCTGTGCTCCTGTCTGTGTAGAGTAAAGGAGAGTTGTGCTCCTGTCTGTGTAGTGTAAAGGGGAGCTGTGCTCCTGTCTGTGTAAAGTAAAGGGGAGCTGTGTTCCTGTCTGTGTAGAGTAAAGGAGAGTTGTGCTCCTGTCTGTGTAGTGTAAAGGGGAGCTGTGCTCCTGTCTATGTAGTGTAAAGGGGAGCTGTGCTCTTGTCTGTGTAGTGTAAAGGGGAACTGTGTTCCCGTCTGTGTAGTGTAAAGGGAAGCTGTGTTCCTGTCTGTGTAGTGTAAAGGGGAGATGTGTCCCTGTCTGTGTAGTGTAAAGGGGAGCTGTGTTCCCGTCTGTGTAGTGTAAAGGGAAGCTGTGCTCCTGTCTGTGTAGTGTAAAGGGGAGCTGTGCTCTTGTCTGTGTAGTGTAAAGGGGAGCTGTGCTCCTGTCTGTGTAGTGTAAAGGGGAGCTGTGCTCCTGTCTATGTAGTGTAAAGGGAAGCTGTGCTCCTGTCTGTGTAGTGTAAAGGGGAGCTGTGCTCCTGTCTGTGTAGTGTAAAGGGGAGCTGTGTTCCTGTCTGTGTAGTGTAAAGGGGAGCTGTGCTCCTGTCTATGTAGTGTAAAGGGAAGCTGTGCTCCTGTCTGTGTAGTGTAAAGGGGAGCTGTGCTCCTGTCTGTGTAGTGTAAAGGGGAGCTGTGTTCCTGTCTGTGTAGTGTAAAGGGGAGCTGTGCTCCTGTCTGTGTAGAATAAAGGGAAGCTGTGCTCCCGTCTGTGTAGAGTAAAGGGGAGCTGTGTTCCCGTTTGTGTGGTGTAAAGGGGAACTGTGCTCCTGTCTGTGTAGTGTAAAGGGGAACTGTGCTCCTGTCTGTGTAGTGTAAAGGGGAGCTGTGCTCCCGTCTGTGTAGTGTAAAGGGGAGCTGTGCTCCTGTCTGTGTAGTGTGAAGGGGAACTGTGCTCCTGTCTGTGTAGTGTAAAGGGGAGCTGTGTTCCTGTCTGTGTGTGCGTAATGTTGATGACAGATTGTTACTTCAAATCAGCTGTTTAGCCGAAGAATCAACAGTTGGCATGCTGATACCTGGCAGGCTAGGGGCTATTGCATGCATAGATTAAGCGGTGAGTCGACAGAACACGTTTCTCCGAATCTCCTTTGACTATCTATGATCAGACAAGAAATTAGCGATGCGAATTCCTCGTTTCATGATGGAAACATTAAAGAAGCAAGAGTGGCACTTTTAGTCCCAAACACATTGTAATCTTTGGTGATGGGACTTCAGCGCCTACGTGATTGAGCAAGATCGATCGATCGATTTGCTTACTGATGCCCATTTCCACCATTTGTGCCGAGTTCTTGATTCAGAAATGAACAACTTGAAGAAGGCCAGGTACTATTGGGCTTGAACAACTGATTTGAGGTCACCCGTCTATCATTGAGCTTTTTGTCTTTTATCATTATACTACTATGAAGTGGCCATTAGCAAACAGTCCTAATTCTGTCTCACATTCATCCTCAAAGCTTGTTGTGAAGATAAAACCTTGTACATAATAGCTAACAATAAGAGTCCCGGACTTAGAGACCTATTCACAGGTCGATAAGAGATTTATCGACCTAACCACATCAAAAAATGCCCACACACAGTTGTGTAATAGGCTGTAGCACGTATTAAGGGGGAATAAAGGCTGTTTGTTCAGTAGGTTTGAGTTTGCATTGTACTTTGTATTCCGGGAGAGCCCTCCTGTTTGTACTATATAGTGTTACGAAGGAATGTTGGCAGATGGACCACATTACCTAAGACCTTTGTCTATACTGAAGCCTACTGCTGCAGGAAGTATGTAATCTGTGTATATATCGCACACATGCATCCCTTCAGACTCAATAGTGCTTTCTCGTAGAGGGAAATATATTATGTCTTGTATGTGACTATTACTGATGGTGCAGTTGTTATTGCATGAAATTTTTGAGGTTTCACTCCTTTGTGTTCATATGTCCTCTGTCTGTTTCTTCAGCATTGTGCTGGCATCCCCTAAACTGAAAGTTCTGGATGTGAGTGGAAACGTCCAGCTGCGCACAGGATGTGTGGATGTTATTGCAGCGGTGCTGAAGAGCAGGACAGTGTGCCGGCTACTTATGTCAGTATGTGGTATGTGTCTACCTGGCCAGCAGCACCATTCAGCCATAAGAAGCAGATTTTCTGAGCTCTCCTCCTCACACAGACTAGACTTCCTTGATGCTTCGGGAAATGCAGAATCCGATTCCCAAACTGAATTCTTGCAATGGATTTTAGATCCTATAACTCATCACTTGTATTGTGACAGTGGCAGAATTTAAATCATGATCAATTTTTGCTTCATTTTCACATTTGCATGTAAAATTGGCTCAGCAACTTGCAACCCTGTAATATCCCATTTTTATGTGTAATCGTTATTATGTATTATGTGATGTTATGTGTTGCGTATTGTCCCCGAGTTAGAGAGTAGCAAAAGTTATTCTAAATCTAACCATGAGCATATTGCTCTGTTCGACCGGCGTGTATACGTTAATTGCAGCATAGATACTCTATAGAGTATCTATGATTGCAGCATAGATACTACGAAGTATAGAGTATACTCTATGATTGCAGAGACGCGTCTCGTGTTGTACGTATATACGCGAGGTTGTACGTGATTCGTGATTATTATTGGCATCCATTGTTAGAGGGTGTGTCTAATTTGAGATAACGACACTTCCTGTTGGAAGGTCCTGCCTGGCTGCTAAAGTTAAGATCGTACAGAACGGAGTGACCGTACGAGACAGGACCACTTGTCGCTATTTGGTCATTCGGTCTTTTTTGAGTGCTTAGCGCTCTACTAGTGTGTAGTCTAGGAAGTATGGCCAGCCACAAGGAGTTGATCGAAGAATTGCCTAAGTTGGAGAAGATGACAAACGCGCAAAGACAGAAGCATGCCAAGAAGAGGAGGAAGAAGCAGTTGCAGAAGTATAAAGAATGGGAGATTGAAACCTACGGCGAGAGTGCGTCGTCCACACGGAGTATTAAGATCAAACAGAGAGATACCAAGGTTCTATTTGATAAGTGCGCCCATCTCAACGAAGCTGTGATGCGGAACGATGTATCCGAAGGTAATTCGCACTACACACAATCTCTCCATCATTCGTCTTCTGTAGATAATGCTTGCACAGTAAAGTTTGCGATTGAGAATGCTCTTGGTCGTTGTATTATTCCTATATTTCGGTCAGTTTTCTTAGCTGTGCTCGACTTAAGTTTTCGTCTTTGCATGTCTCCTCGCTTCCGTATGCTGACAGAAGCGGCTTCTTCTCTCTCTGCCTATCAAGCCTTATATAATATTTCATTCCTAGGCTACTCGAAATAGGCCATGTTCATTGTTTTTACCTGGTGCAGTACCTCACATGTTAGTGCTATGCTGGTTTCTGATTTGTTCACCATTTGTCATACGTACGTAGTGTGTGTGTGTGTGTGTGTGTGTGTGTGTGTGTGTGTGTGTGTGTGTGTGTGTGTGTGTATGTGTGTGTGTGTGTGGATTATATAAAACGTTTTATCCTATCTATGGTGTGAGTATGTATGTGTGTACAAGTTGGCATAATTCAATGCCAACTGGTAGACCTGATTGTGTACTGTGTGAACTAGTAGCATGGGTGTACAGTGCATGAAACCTCTATTAAAGGACACCTCTGAAGTACGTACAGAGACCTCCTTTAACAGGACACCACTGCTCTGTCCCATTAATTCCCTCACACTGACATGTGTACAGTTGAATCCTCCAAAGTAAGGACACCTCCATGAACAGGACAGCTTACTGTGGTCCCGGTGGTGTCCTTATTACGGAGGTTTCACTGTATACCCATGTGCATGTACTGTCAGTGATTAACATGAGCGTGTGGCTGCATGTAGTGATGGTTGGCATTGGTGTAGGTATGCATGCATGTACTTTGAAAGACTGGTTGGAAGTCTTGCTGTAACTGGTGAAGTAGTCACCCACAGGATATTTCAGAGAGTGTGTAGATTATTTAGGCATGAGCAGAAAGTTTAGACCCTCAGCTAGGCTTCTTGAACCTTCACATGTCATCTCCTTTATGCAGAATGATCAAGGAGATTTGGCTAGCTAAGAGAGACTGCAAACTAGTCTGTGGTCTCGTTGGCACTTGTGCTTGCTACAAATATACTATTGAATGAAACTTGCCTTGTTAAATAGAGCACTCTTAAGGCTAATTTCTGCTTAGTGCAAACTATACTTCGCATGCCCTACTTGGTTTGCTGTAGTACTGTACATGTATCATACTGATAAGAAAAACTTCTGATAACGAAAATTATATTTTGTAGGTGATATTCTTTGAGGACATGCACACAGCAAATCTCTCTGATCTGACACTCAATGAGACTGGGAAAAAGTGTCAGATTAGGCAGTTGTCGGATTACAGAGTGGCTATTTGCCTGCCTCAATATTATGTTGACTGTACCTCATAACATGGTCAGATTAGAGAGCATGTCAGATTATAGAGGTGTCAGATTGCAGAATGTTTTATTGTACATATATACACACAGCATGTGTGTATATATATATGTGGTTGGCTTGAATTACCCTATATCCCGCCTTCTTGTACTATGAAACAAATTTCACTGGATGTATGCTGTTTGGTTGATTGTGTAGTTATGTATAGTGTTAAAATGTGGGAACAAGTTCATTTGTGTGTGTGTGTGTGTGTGTGTGTGTGTGTGTGTGTGTGTGTGTGTGGTCAGGTGTGCTGTGATTGTAGACAACTTTATACCAGTGTGAGGTAAGTTAGTCAACAGTCATAATCCAGATGTTATGTTAAGTCAGAGAAAAATCTCTTTGATAGAGAAAAGTGGAGTGGTCTGATTCCAAATATTATACAGTGAAACCTCTATAATCTGACATTCTCTCTAATCCGATCATTTGATGCAGTACATACACCACTTTGTATGCTAATAGTCACTCTGTAATCTGACAACCTCCTAATCCGACACTTTTTTTCAAGTCCCATTGAGTGTCGGATTAGGGAGTGTTCGCTGTATATGAAAAACCTTTAACTTTGGCAACTAACTCTGGGCCTTTGTCTCCTAAACCTCATTTTTTTTCTATTTCTCATGATATGATGTAGGGAACATATGTACATACGTACGTACTTGGCTTGGTGTATCTCCACACTGCTAGATAGGTAAGGGAACCCTGACCAGTACCCCATACTGTGCTCGTCCATTTGTACAGTGACTAGAAGTTCATGTTTAGTGACACACACACTGAAGACTGCTGCTTAGAGGCAACGCACACCTTCAGCTGCCGGTCCTTTACGCAGAATTGTGGAAGTTGACCTTGATAGAGAGCCTTGAAGCCAAAGCAAGGTTCCTCATCGCATTATCTTTGCACACAATTAGAGTTGTACTTTGGCCAGTTTTGTCTACTTTGATCTGTGGTAAATCCCCAGCAGTGCTCTTGGTTGAAGGCGTGTGTTACCTCTAAGCACCAGTCATCTGTGATAGCGCTGCCTGGTACTGCTGGTTCACAGAGTAATTATATTATACATAATGCGGCTGTGCATGTATATCCTTATAGTTGACAGTAGTATGTTGGCTTAATGGTGTGTGTGCATGTGTGTGTGCGTGTGCGTGTGTGTGCATGCGTGCGCGCGCGTGTGTGTGTATATGTATGTGCATGTGTCGTCATGTGTGTGTGTGTGTGTATATGTGTGTGTGTGTGTGTGTGTGTTTGTGTGTGTGTGTGTGTGTGTGTGTGTATGTGTGTGTGTCTGCATGTGTGTGTGTGTGTGTGTGTGTGTGTATGTGTGTGTGTGTGTGTGTGTGTGTATGTGCATGTGTGTGTGTGTGTGTGTGTGTGTGTGTGTGTGTGTGTGTGTGTGTGTGTGTGTGTGTGTGCATATGCATAGGTGGAGGAATGGTTTGCCAAGTGGGGGAGGGGGGGGGGGGGCTAAAGGCCACGGCCTGCACAGCTCATGATTGATAATATTGTCGCAATTGCCGACCGTGTGCAATACTCTATACATAGATAATGCATATTGACCGTTGAAATTTAAAAAAAGTGAAACACCAGTGACTTCTATACTTTATCATAGACAGGACAGATCCAGAGACCCCAGGGGGGGTGCACCAGCCTGTGAGTGGGCCATGACGGAAAGCATGTATAATGTCTATAACGTCACGACAAAATTGCTTTCCCGACCCCGAGTTCTAGAAAAGGGCTTGTTTTTGTGACTCTTGGAGATCGATTTTAGTTTAGCCCTAATATTAAGTTTTCAAATAGCTTTGCAGGGCATTTTGCTACTTTTTCTGTTCTTTAAGTGTTTCATAACAATATATTTGTGAAACAAAGCAATTTTTGTTTTATAAATATTTATTATTCTTACTTTCACTGGAAGTGTCCAGAACGTCCGGAACAATGTCTATATATATATATATATGTGTGTGTGTGTGTGTGTGTGTGTGTGTGTGTGTGTCAATAACATGGCGGACGCTAAGTTGGTACACAATCTTTCGGCTATATTTCGGTGAAATTCATTTGTTTGCTCCTGATTTCATCAGCAAAGAGTCTTTTAGACCAGAAGAGTTCTTCGAAGTGTTAGTTTAGTGAATAACAACAATTTTCAAGTGATTTGAGTTTCCAGGGCCGTAGGTGGCCCACGAGTCTTTTAAACTCAAATCGCTTGTTATTTAGGGGGGGGGGGGGGGCAAAGACATACTTGGCTCCCCCTTTGGGATGAGTGGTGGGGCATGCCCTACCCTGGCCCCGTATTCTGCTGCCTATGATGTGTGTGTGTGTGTGTGTGTGTGTGTGTGTGTGTGTGTGTGTGTGTGTGTGTGTGTGTGTAGTGTACACGTGCGTGTGCATGTTTGCACTCAACATTCTTACAATATACATACATGTTATGTACAGGATGTGAAGTATGTGAGACTATTGGAGTGTTTGTGGTAATATGCATGTGTGAACCAATTAACACTTGAATATGATGGAGAGATGACATATGTGCATGTGTTGTGTGTGTGTGTGTGTGTGTGTATATGTGTGTGTGTGTGTGTGTGTGTGTGTGTGTGTGTGTGTGTGTGTGTGTGTGTGTGTGCAAGTGCAACACTTTGTGTTATTCGTCAGTTTGACCACCAGTGAGTTCTACTTCAATGCAGGTCAATGTTGCTATTATTGACTGTTGATGCTGTATGGTTCGGTGCAACTGTAAATACTGTTTTTCGGTCATGCTTGTCGTGTACCATTGAATTCCTGGTGCTGCGGTACATCCTTTTATTACTATCTAGTTGCTGTTGCAGTCAGATGGCAGTTTCAGTTTAATGTTAGAAAATAGTGGTGTGTTGCTGTTTTGCCTAGTTGCTGTTCTGTACAGTATGCCTGTTGTGAACAGTTGGCTGACTGGAATGGTGATCCCTATATGGTAGTATGCAGGTGTTACTGTGTGTATACATATGTGCAATTTATTGAATATATCACATCGCCTCGACATTTGCAATTGCATAAGTGAAAGATCCGCTATTGAATGTGAGTATGCATGTTCAGTCACTTTCAGTTTATCAGTCATGGGTTGTGATTCCCCATCACCTTATTATGTCATGTTGTGAAGTTTGTTGGCAGTCAATGCTTGTATGCCTGTGGAGAAACCTCTGTAATCAAGCCACCTTGGGATCGGGAGAAGTTGGTTGGATTGGAGAGAGGTGGTTGAAATAGACATATCCATTCCATTACAGGGATGACTATTGGGACTAGACAGAGTGGTCGGTTTAAACAGAGTGGCTGACTTAGAGACCGGGATTAGAGAGGTTCACTGTACTGCCCACCCCTATGCAGTGTTTTATGTTGTATGTTTGCATACGTACGTAATATGTTTATGATTTCACAAGGTTTAAGTGATAGTTGTTTGGTTATTGGGGCATCCTGTATTGAAAGCTTGGGTAGCTTTGTGGTTGTACAGAGAAGAGCTCTTGTGAGGTCACTAATGGAGGTGATGCTGTTTGAAGTCATACATATGTGCCACAGTATTTATTGAGGGTTTCTTTCAGGATGATCAGTATATAGTATAGTATTGTAAGGAGGGACAGATACATATGTATGTACGTATATGCTCTAATTTTTCGTCATTCCAATTATTCGTCATGGGCTCCAAAAGGGATGAAAAGCATTCTAATTGATGACGAAATAGCATGTGTTCTAATCCTACATCAGAGACCCTAATTATTCGTCACGCGGGCTGGACGCCTTCGTTCTACCATTTGTTGTGCCATTAATATACTGGTGAAACCGCTTTTCCTTCGTTTATATTCGTCATTTCTATTTCGTTCAAGTAATCTTTGAATTCGGATTCCAAAATTCCTTGTTTACGTGGTATCCTCGAACGGGCGCAACAATTCTCGAACTAGAAACGGCCATTTTTCGATGGTTCTAATACGCCATTGTCGATTCTAAATATTCGTCCCCCCATTCCAATTATTCACCACCTTTCAGAAACCTTGCTATTCCATTCTAAATGACATTTTTTCCCTGACAATTGCTCTGACGAAAAATTAGAGCATATACGGTATGTGTATAACTAAGGGCCATCTGGAGCTTTGTATCTGGCTGTTTTAGACCACTCAAGCAGGTTATGATTACACAGACCGCCGCTACGAACAAAGTTGCGTCACAAGGAGGGGAATTTAATGATGTTTATGTCTCGTGTGTATGGAGTACAGTATACAGAATTGCCAATTTTCAAGTCTGTCGGTCACTGTGAAGTATAGTCGAACTAGGCATGTATATATGTACATAATATTATCATGGTTGGTTGGATAAGCCATATATTGTTCAGTAAAATCTCCGCTTCGAAATAAGGGCAATC
>CAUJGJ010000258.1:956100-958600 GCA_963170055.1 Halisarca cf. caerulea | reverse complement strand
TACTTTTGTTGTGGAATCAGTTTAAAGTTAACTGTTGGTTGAGATGTGTTCAATAACTAGCAGATATTGGGAGTATGCAACACGTTGGAAGGATGGAGTTCTCAGTCTCACTGTCTGTATGTACGTACATAACTTTGAGATTGGTTATATTTTGCTGTGGAATGAGTGTTGCCAAATCTGACTTGTGCGACTGACCCCGGCTGAGCAAAGTCACATGTAGCCAATCTTCTTCACCCTCTCTATGAAATAGCAACAGTGGAAATGGATGGACTGGCACACCAGCCCAAGCTGAGTGCGAATTTTCCTTCAGTAGATTCTGTGGCAGCTAATTCCTTCCCCTTATTTGATATTCACTCTCTGAAGCTGCCCTGGGGGGAAGGCTTCCTGGTGTGGACTTGCCTTGTTCTGTGTGATGTGTTGATCGTGTAATGTGTTATCACTTTGGTCCAGCCTTTGATAAGCATAGCAGTACACCCCACCTCCTCACCATACTCTGTCCATACCTGTGTATGTATATATAGGTATGTACGTATGTATGTGTGTAGGTTTGTATACACATGTTTCACCAGTTCTAGTGTGTGTAGAGTGTTGAATTTCACTAGCCCTTGTTCATATGTACATACGTACAGTATGTACATAATTTCATTTGCCTCTTTATTATGTAGCCCTGTACCTGTGTGGCCCCATGCATGCCTGTGTGGCCCCATGCATGCCTGTGTGGCCACGTACCTGTGTAACCTTGTGCCTGTGTAGCCCTGTGCCTGTGTGGCCGCGTGCCTGTGTCGCCATGTGCCTGTGTAACCTTGTGCCTGTGTGGCCCCGTGCCTGTGGAGCCCTGTGCCTGTGTGGCCCCGTGCCTGTGGAGCCCTGTGCCTGTGTGGCCCCGTGCCTGTGTAACCTTGTGCCTGTGTTGCCATGTGCCTGTGTGGCCCTATGCCTGTCGCCATGTGCCTGTGTGGCCCCATGCCTGTGTGGCCCCATGCCTGTGTGGCCCCATGCCTGTGTAGCCCCATGCCTGTGTGACCCCCCCGTGCCTGTGTGGCCCCGTGCCTGTGTGACCCTCCCCCCGTGCCTGTGTGGCCCCGTGCCTGTGTGGCCCCATGCCTGTGTGGCCCCATGCCTGTGTGGCCCCATGCCTGTGTAGCCCCATGCCTGTGTGACCCCCCCCCCGTGCCTGTGTGGCCCCCGTCCCTGTGTGGCCCCGTGCCTGTGTGACCCTCCCCCCGTGCCTGTGTGGCCCCGTGCCTGTGTGGCCCCATGCCTGTGTGGCCCCATGCCTGTGTGGCCCCATGCCTGTGTAGCCCCATGCCTGTGTGACCCCCCCCCCTCGTGCCTGTGTGGCCCCCGTGCCTGTGTGACCCCGTGCCTGTGTGACTCCGTGCCTGTGTGGCCCCGTGCCTGTGTACATAGCTGCATACCACAAGCATTCCTGTTCTTTTTATTTGGATTCAACAGCTCATCATAGCTACGTACATAATTGCATACGTCCATTTTTTGAAGAGTGATGATTTTAGCCCTGTTTATTATTTATATCTGTTCTTCTTGTGCTCTAGTGAGGAGACTCCTATCCGAAGGTGTACCGTCCAATGTAGCCAATGCAGATGGCCTTACACCTCTACATCGGGTGAGTGGTGAATGTATATACATACGTATGTATGTCAGTATTTGCAAATGGTGTCCATTTTGTGAATGTCACATGCATGCCATGTGTATATCATGTGTGTACTGTAACATGTGAATTCTCATAGTGTACTATATAGTGTACATACGTACATACGTATACGTATGTATGCGTATGTATGTACATATATTCACTCATAGTTATTTATATGTGCACAGCTACAAATATGTTTTGTCACAGTTGTACAGTAATATGTACGTATGTAGTGTTTGAGTGTGTGTGTGTGTGTGTGTGTGTGTGTGTGTGTGTGTGTGTGTGTGTGTGTGTGTGTGTGTGCGTATGTGCGTGCATGTGTGTGTGTGTGTGTGTGTGTGTGTGTGTGTGTGTGTGTGTGTGTGTGTGTGTGTGTGTGTGCGTATGTGCGTGCATGTGTGTGTGTGTGTGTGTGTGTGTGTGTGTGTGTGTGTGTGTGTGCGTATGTGCGTGCATGTGTGTGTGTGTGTGTGTGTGCATGTGCGTGTGTGTGTGATAAGCCATTTGTAGTCAAACAGCAAAGTGATAGGCCATAGGCTGTTTTGTAGTAACTCTACACTTAATGTACATTCCATGAGATGTTTTGCTCACAGGTTCATGCTGAACTGTATGAAGGATAATAAAGGGGGGGGGGGGGGGAGGGGAGGGGTGGGCAATAACACAGTATAGGGGCAGATTTGTTTGTGTTATGTTGGAGGTATGTACATATGTACGTAACTAGGGGGATCTGGATGGGGTATGCAGGAAAAGATTGAGTTTTTAGACTTCATAAGTTGGTATCTGAAGCTATTTAAGTCCAGCAATTTGGTAAATGCATACGTAGATCTCACTGTTGTAGTTGTGCAT
>CAUJGJ010000258.1:928600-951100 GCA_963170055.1 Halisarca cf. caerulea | reverse complement strand
CAGTATTACAGTGCACGCCTGCCATGCAGGTGAGACATGATCGTGTTTTGATGTATGTATTGTATTTATGTAGTAGGGTTCAGGTTTTAGGTTGTATAAGGTGGTATCTGAGGCCATTTTATACCATTCAAAGTTGATTTTCACACTAAAGTAGAGCCTTCTCTGTAGTAATTTGCACTACAGTTGAAATTTTTTTGGAGTAGAAGCTCCCCCCCCCCCCCCCCCCCCCCACACACACACACCACTGGATAGAACCCTGACATGTACGTACAGTATGTGGGATATTACCTTGAACCATGGCCCACTTGGATACATACCCCCATTGGCTTGGAAGACACATATCCATATGTACGTACGTACGTAACAGTTTAGTTTATCGTTATTCATTAAATTAGAACCTGAATGTACTGAAATACGTACGTACGTACACATGTGGCAGAATGTGATTTTCATGTATGTACAGTATGCTGTACTGTTGTTCTTGATCACAGTGATAGGCCACAGCATGGCTTGTTCTGGCCATTCAAATGATTGAGTTTGCAGCCATTTCTGTTCCTTATTCCCACTTCTATTCCATTGGGATTGTTGATTAAGCATTGGTGCAGAGAAGGTGATATTGCATGGTTGAGCTGCTACGCACAATTTAGCTTCAGTTTTATTATAATTCAACACTCTTGTGAAAGTGAACTTTTTCTGTGTTTTGTAAGTCCATTGTTCCTGGTATAGGTAGGTTATTGTGCTGTTTCATTCAGCTCATTTGTGTAGTTCCCTGTCTCATACACTATCTATTGCTCCCCGCTATCATAACTGCTCCCCCTGGATACCCTACCTATGTATACCCCCCCCCCCCCCCCCCAGGGTACCCTACCTATGTACACCCCCCTCAGGGTGCCCTATGTATACCCCCCTTGGGAACCCTATCTATCCCCCCTCCCCTTGAGTACCCCACCTATACCACCCCCAAGTATCCTATCTATGTTGTGTCTGCCTCCCTCTAGTCCCCCATCTGTTGTCCCATGTGGGGTCACATACAGGAATTTGAGGAGGGGGAACCATGGCCCTAAAATTTTTGTTGGAAGTAATATATATAATGTGACTGTAAAATTTTATGTCTGACATTACATAACAGCTCTGGTTCCCAATCTATTGTCCCGATCTCATTTAGCTCTCTCTATCCCGTTTGTCATCTTGCATCACAGTGGAACCGGTTAAGGCCACTCAAGGGTGGTCCTTTACAGAGATGCATTAGTGTTGCTGAGAAGGTTAATTGGTCTGCCTGTCTTTTCTTGATAAACGAGTGCTCCTTGTATACAGGTAGTCCTTATACAGGTGGTCCTTGTGTACAGGTGGTCCTTGTATACAGGTGGTCCTTGTATACAGGTGGTCCTTGTGTACAGGTGGTCCTTGTATTCAGGTGGTCCTTGTGTACAGGTGGTCCTTGTAGACAGGTGGTCCTTGTATACAGGTGGTCTTCAACACGTATTCCACTGTATTCACAATGAGGTTGACAAGTCTCCATAGTGTACCTTTCCCACGTGGATCACTGACCAGTGTATACTCAGTGCCGTCCAAAGTCATGAACTACTTGTTGCAGTATTTCCTATTTCACAAAGGATGATTTTAGTCACGTGTGGTTATGTGACTCTAATCTGAATATTTGAAAGTTGTTATTGCATCAAAATGTAGACACTTTGCTATGCTGTGCGTGGAACGAAGTTTGTTTGTGCATGCGTACACGAAGCAGGAAATTCACGGTTCTTAGTGCTCACAATATCACCACTACTCTGTGAAGCATTACTGGTACCTGCCTACACACATAGGTGCGATTTGTGTGTATGTACACTTCCCACTTTGTGTTTGAGTACACGTGTACTATTCAATATATGTGCACTGTACATATGTGCTTTGTGTATGGTATGTGCCTTATATGGTTGTACTGTGCGTATGTGTGTATGTACGTATGTGCGTATGTGCGTATGTGTGTATGTGCGTATGTGTGTATGTGTGTATATGCGTATGTGCGTATGTGCATATGTACGTATGTAGAGCGTTCTGCCAACACCAGTCAGAGATGGTCCAGTCCAACCAGCAGAATTCATGGCCAACCACCTCTAACTTTTCAGAGACCAGGGTATTTGAAATCACAGTAATAAATTCTTTTGTCGAAGCCTGTTTTTTTGTGAGTGAAACACTTTGTTAGTCTCATGTTTAGTCTCATTACCTCGAAAGAAGCCTTCGCTGATGTTTTTGGTTGGAAGGTACACTTAAAAGTAGGTCATCAAACGTGTTAGCTGTGAATTGATTGGCTTGATTGCCACCTTGGAGGACTGCCTGAGCAGAAGCATGTATGTTGAGTACGTACTCACAAGTTATTATTAAAGCAGAAGTCCATGCATACGTACTGTATATGCATACAATGATATTGAATAATAATTGAATAGAATCGACGCCCATGTTGCAAAACATCTGAACCATGTGAAATAAGGAAAAATTGAATGCACTGTCAGGGAAATCACACAATGATAACCATATTTGGGGTCAGAGAGCCCCTATGTACTATATGTGTGTGTGTACATATGTACTGTATGCACTGTATATATGTATGTACAGTAATAGTTGTATCCTGCCTTGGCGCGCCCGAGGTCAATTAATTAGCACTTTATGGCTGCTGTAGCACACCAAGGCAGGATACAACTATTATGTGTCATGGTGAAGCAAAACACTGCAAAATGTGACAATTGACAACTACTAATTAATGAGGCATGAATGGGTTTTGGCTGGCAGGAGATTGACAAGACCCTTGACCTGGGCTACATCAGAGTAGCAGGGCTACATCGTGGATGTAAGCCCGCCATACTCTTTGATCCACCCAACTTTCGCCCCCGCACCATGACACATGTAGATATGTACTGTATGTACTGTATGTACTGTATGTATGTACATATGTATGTGCATATGTACTGTATGTACTGTATGTACTGTACATATGTATGTGCATATGTACTATATGTACTGTGTGTATTGTACGTATGTACATACAAAGCTATACATACTATATGCATGTACTGTATGTACTGTACATGTTTGTCATATGTATTATGGGATTGCTACACTGCTGGAATGTATGGTGCAATACCCAACATTGGTTGGTGGTATTAACAACCTTTTTCTATTACTTTGCAACTGTTAATGTGCACAAATTTTCCTCAAGTGAGCTTATTTTGCTCAAGTATATTTTATGCAATAGAACCCCCCCCCCCCCACACAAACTTTCCCTTTTACTCCATAATCTCTCACCCTCCCTTTATCCTTGATGTTCCCTTTTTGCCTACCATGTTCCCATTACCCCCCATGTTCCCTCACCCTATCCTCACCCTCCATGTTCTATTTTACCCTCCGTGTTCCCTCACCCTACCCTCACCCTCTATGTTCCCTTTACCCTCCATGTTCCCTCACCCTATCCTCACCCTCCATGTTCTATTTTACCCTCCATGCTCCCTCACCCTCCATGTTCCCTCACCCTCCATGTTCCCTTGCCCTCCATGTTCCTTCACCCTCCATGCTCCCTCACCCTCCATGCTCCCTCACCCTCCATGCTCCCTCACCCTCCATGCTCCCTTACCCTCCATGTTCCCTTGCCCTCCATGTTCACTCACCCTCCATGCTCCCTTACCCTCTATGTTCCCTTTACCCTCCATGTTCCCTCACCCTCCATGCTCCCTCACCCTCCATGTTCCCTCACCCTCCATGTTCCCTCACCCTCCATGTTCTCTTGCCCTCCATGTCTCCATGTTCCCTCACCCTCCATGCTCCCTCACCTCCATGTTCCCTTACCCTCTATGTTCCCTCACCCTACCCTTACCCTCCATGTTCCCTCACCCTACCCTTACCCTCTATGTTCCCTCACCCTCCATGTTCCTTCACCCTCCATGTTCCCTCACCCTCCATGTTCCATCACCCTATCCTCACCCTCCATGTTCTATTTTACCCTCCATGCTCCCTCACCCTCCATGTTCCCTCACCCTCCATGTTCCCTTACCCTCCATGTTCCCTCACCCTCCATGCTCCCTCACCCTCCATGCTCCCTCACCCTCCATGTTCCCTTGCCCTCCATGTTCACTCACCCTCCATGCTCCCTTACCCTCCATGTTCCCTCACCCTCCATGCTCCCTCACCCTCCATGTTCCCTTACCCTCTATGTTCCCTCACCCTCCATGTTCCTTCACCCTCCATGCTCCCTCACCCTCCATGCTCCTTCACCCTCCATGTTCCCTCACCCTACCCTTACCCTCCATGTTCCCTCACCCTACCCTTACCCTCTATGTTCCCTCACCCTCCATGTTCCTTCACCCTCCATATTCCCTGACCCTCCATGTTCCCTCAACCTATCCTTACCCTCCATGTTCCCTTGCCCTCTAGTGCTGTATTGAAAACACAAAGGACCTGGCTAAAGTACTCATTGAATACAATGCAAATTTGGAGGCTCGAGACATTGAAGGTTGGACCCCTCTACACGCAGCTGCGGCCACAGGCAACCTCCAGATGCTGAACCTACTGATGGAAAGCGGAGCTACTCTCACCATCACCAACAATGATGACCACATGCCCATAGATGTGGCCGCTGACAGCAGTATCAAGCATGTATTGAAGACCAAGATGTTGGAATCAGGTGTGTGGGAGTTCTTTCTCTCTCTCTCTCTCTGTGTGTGTGTGTGTGTGTGTGTGTGTGTGTGTGTGTGTGTGTGTGTGTGTGTGTGCACATTCCATATTTGACCGACTATTGGCCCAGTACTTCATTATGCATATGCTTTCTTGGCACTATGGACCCGGCCATTGAAGGGGCAGGACCTTCATTTGAACTGAAAAACTTTCAGAAGTCATGTATGACGAATCCACCTATGTTCTTGTTGAAACCAGGATAAAGTACCATCTGAGCAGTCGAGTGGATTGATAACTATTGACTGTTTGTTGTTAATTGAAGCAGCCATTTTGGTTTCAATTCAGTGTTCAGTTGCAACCTACGTAGCTATTATCTGAGACTCAGTCTTCATTATGTAACTATGACGGCTCCAGTTATTAAATGAACCCAGTCTTCATTCAGACCTAGACTTTATTTGGTTAGATACAGAACATACCCGCAAACACACACCTGCGCTTAGATATGTATGTATGCACACACACACACACACACACACACACACACACACACACACACACACACACACACATACACACACACACACACACGCGCGTGCTCACACATACACATACACACACACACACACACACACACACACACACACACACACACACACATGCACGCACATACACATACACACACACACACACACACACGTACACACACACACACACACACACATGCACACACTAGTACACATACACACATACACACACACACACACACACACACACACACACACACACACACATACATGTAATGCTGTGCAATATATCGAATAAATAGTAATACCGCAATATTATTTGTGCAAAATTCAGATACCGGCCAACTTTTTCCTGTACTGTGATATTGTGTGATACCGTGATTTCTCTAAGGTTAGACCAGTATTAGGAGTAAACATAATATGATATTTTTAAAGGATATGAAATTTTAATTTTGATGATGTTTTTCAAAATCAGTACTAGTACGTTGAAACTATCGAGTGTGGAAGCACTGACTATGGGTGCAAAAGGAGCATATCTGGCCATTGTTTGTGAATGATTTCAATCTGTGTGACAAGGATTCATTTGGATATTGTCTATGGTTTCAGCACTCAGTATACCGTGATCATAGTAATACCGCGATAGAATGAGGGGATACATACCGAAACTGATGATTTGTGATACCGCACAGCTCTATATCTACATACTTGGACACACAATCTGTGCTTTACTAATTGTGTATGTGTATTATGTAGCTGTGCCAACCCCCAGAAATTGCCATACACATGTATACGTGTAATACTGTATGTATGTCGAAAGTTAGGGCACTTTTGTGCATGGTCATCTGTAGGCATTATGTTTGTTGTGTGTAATTCTCATGCTTGCCTGTGTTGCGCTGTACATGTGTGCCCGTGTGCTTTATGTACTCGCGTATTTAGACATCTGTCCTAGCACGAAGTCACGGCTACCGCCTTCAGCCCAGCCGCCTTGCCCACGGTGGGCCTTGGCCTGTTGTCGTACAGTGTGTGCACCTGTACCTCGTGTTGTACTGGCACCGAAGGAACCCTAACATGATGAGATGCTGCACATACATACATGCTAATGTGTGGCAATTATTTGTTTAGGGCTGGTTTATACGTACGTACATACATAACTGTAAGATTGCGACTTTGTGTTAGATATAAGTTTGTCCGAGGTCAAGGCCATGATATATGGAATGTTTGTGTGCATTACTTATGTATATATATACAGTGTATGTGCAGTACATATGTATGTAGCTAGGTATATGTACTTACAGTGTGGTACTCAGTGAGTATGGGAAACTAAGCAAGTACTGGCATTCAGAAGTGCTTATGGCCAGTGTTGGTTTCAATACTGCACACGAGGTGGTGTTGAGTGCAATTGCAGGATCTGTGAAAGTCTCGTTGTAAGGTGGAGTTTTCTGTGGTGAGGGCACTGTCAACTCCTGACTGTAGGAGGGTTCAAGAATGTCCGCACAGCATCTGAGAACTCCGTGCCTGCAAATGTATCTTCATGACCTTTTTTGGTGTGTCTTGGGAAGAGCTTATCATACACGCTTTGATTTTTGCGTAACTAAACTTTTGTAGCTTTCGCAAATTTTCAGCCATCCACGAAACTTTTCACCTGTGAAAATTTAGATCGGACTCTTGTGCAATGGCAAAACATGGCTGTCCACGAATATAAAAATGTGAAAATCGCTAAAGGCCAAGATCCGCGAAAGTTTCACCTCACAAAAATGAAAGCATGTACAGTGCGTATTCTAATGTCCATACACCCACCTCAGGGTTCTCCCCACATACATTGAGGCATATCGGCCCAATACGCCTTCCTTGCTGAAGGCATATCGGCCCAATACGCCTTCCTTGCTGAAGGCATATCGGCCCAATACGCCTTCCTTGCTGAAGGCATATCGGCCCAATACACCTTCCTTGCTGAAGGCATATCGGCCCAATACGCCTTCCTTGCTGAAAGCATATCGGCCCAATACGCCTTCCTTGCTGAAGGCATATCGGCCCAATACGCCTTCCTTGCTGAAGGCATATCGGCCCAATACACCTTCCTTGCTGAAGGCATATCGGCCAATATGCCTTCCTTGCTGAAGGCATATCGGCCCAATACGCCTTCAAAACTAAAAGAAGCCTTCCAATATCCTGTGTGATTACCTAGCAAGGTCACAGAAGTACAGGATTTAGATTATACACACATTACTATTGTAATACTGTATAGTAATAGTATTAAAAAGTGATAATTAAATGAAGCCAAACAAGTGATGATTGACACTGTGCAACTGTCACCATGTAAGCTCATGGGCAGAATGCACACAAGGACTCTTTCCCAAACTCAGCAAGCTGGCAGCAATTTGTCTTATGCCAATGTTCACAGTGAACTGTGAAGGTGGCTTATTGGCACACATAGATGTGCGGTAGCACGCGACACCCCATATCCCTCGATTTTTTTCTGGGGAGAACACTGCACCTTCTCCCTGTTCTTTCTCTTTTGGTCTCTGTAGTGTGTATATTGTGTTTATGTGTTTGCTGCTGGTGTTGCATGTGGATGTAGTAGGAGTGTGTACTATCTAGAACTGTGTGCCAACCAGGAGTGTGTGCTAACCAGGAGTGTGTGCCAACCAGGAGTGTGTGCCAACCAGAAGTGTGTGCCAACCAGAAGTGTGTGCTAATCAGGAGTGTGTGCTGCTGGTGTTGCATGTGGATGTACGTAGTAGGAGTGTGTGCTATCCAGAACTGTGTGCTAACCAGGAGTGTGTGCTAACCAGGATCGAGTGTGTGCCAACCAGAAGTGTGTGCCAACCAGGAGTGTGTGCTAATCAGAAGTGTGTGCTAATCAGAAGTGTGTGCCAATGAGGAGTGTGTGCTGCTGGTGCTGCATGTGGATGTGGATGTAGTGTGCCACACTCAGCCGAGCATACTTTATGGCAGCTTTAGTTGTGGAATGCTCGTCATTTGTGTCCCATCTGCATTATGTTGCACTCGGGGGCTTCTGTGGTGCTCCAGCACCGTTTTTGGCATCCCCTTATCAGGTGTGTAGGTTGTAGTGGCCGAAGAACGCCCTTTGCTTTTCATTCTTTGAATTTGAGTTGAAAGAGAATTTTACGAAGTGGTTGTGAACTCAGTTGGAGCATTGCAGCGCTGTTGCATGACAGATCTTGTGGAGTGCCCATATGCAGTATGTTTGTAGTGTGGATTACAGTCATTCTTAGTACAATTGGTTAGCACACACTCCTGGTTAGCACACACTCCTGATTAGCACACACTTTGGTTGGTACACACTTCTGTATAGCACACACTCCTGGTTGGCACACACTCCTGGTTGGCAGGCACACACTCCTGTTTGGCACACACTCCTGATTAGCAAACACTCCAGTTCAGCACGCACTCCTGGTTAGCACACACTCCTGATTAGCACACACTCCTGGTTGGGACACACTCCTGGTTGGCAGGCACACACTCCTGGTTGGCACACACTCCTGATTAGCAAACATTCCAGTTCAGCATGCACACCTGGTTAGCGCACACTCCTGGTTAGCACACTCCTGGTTAGAACGCACTCCTTGTTAGCGCACCCTCCTGTCTAGTACACACTCCTGGTTAGCACACACTCCTGGTTAGCACACACTCCTGGTTAGCACACACTCCTGGTTAGCACACACTCCTGGATAGTACATACACACTTCTGGTTAGCACACACTCCTGGTTAGCACACACTCCTGGTTAGCACACACTCCTGGATAATACATACGTACACACTTCTGGTTAGCACACACTCTTGGTTAGCACACACTCCTGGTTAGCACACACTCCTGGATAATACATACGTACACACTTCTGGTTAGCACACACTCTTGGTTAGCACACACTCCTGGTTAGCACACACTCCTGGATAGTACATACACACTTCTGGTTAGCACACACTCCTGGATAGTACATACACACTTCTGGTTAGCACACACTCCTGGATAGTACATACACACTTCTGGTTAGCACACACTCCTGGTTAGCACACACTCCTGGATAGTACATACACACTTCTGGTTAGCACACACTCCTGGATAGTACATACACACTTCTGGTTAGCACACACTCCTGGTTAGCACACACTCCTGGATAGTACATACACACTTCTGGTTAGCACACACTCCTGGTTAGCACACACTCCTGGATAGTACATACACACTCCTGGTTAGCACACACTCCTGGATAGTACATACACACTCCTGGTTAGCACACACTCCTGGTTAGCACACACTCCTGGTTAGCACACACTCCTGGATAGTACATACACACTTCTGGTTAGCACACACTCCTGGATAGCACACACTCCTGGTTAGCACACACTTCTGGTTGGCACACACTCCTGGTTAGCACACACTCCTGGTTAGCACACACTCCTGGTTAGCACACACTCCAGGTTAGCACACACTCCTGATTAGTACACACTTCTGGTTAGCACACACTCCTGGATAGTACATACACACTTCTGGTTGGCACACACTCCTGTGGGTGGGGCTTCAGTCTCTTGTGGGTGGGACTACATGCTCCTGTGGGTGTAGTTCCTCGCTTCTGTGGGTATGGCCCAATTGTTCTGTGGGTGGGGCTACAGGGTGGGGCTCCAGACCCCTATGGGTGGGGCTCCAGACCCCTGTGGGTGGGGCTCCAGACCCCTGTGGGTGGGGCTCCAGACCCCTGTGAGTGGAGCTCCAGACCCCTGTGGGTGGGGCTCCAGACCCCTGTGAGTGGAGCTCCAGACCACTGTGGGTGGGGCTCCAGACCCCTGTGGGTGGGGCTCCAGTCTCCTTGGTATGGGACTCTAGTCTCTTAAGGTGCTACAGACCCCTGTGGGTGTGGTCTCTTGCTGCTGTGGGTGGGGTCTCTTGTAGGCGGGGCTACATGCTTGTGCAGGTGAGACTGCACTGTTGCGTGTACTGTGTTGTACTGCACTATTTACACAACCCATTGTGTGGTAAACGTGTTTATGAAAGCTTGTAGCGTGGTCTGTGTTCTCAGATGTGCGAACCAAATCACGAACATGTGCACCAAGTGAGATACACGACCGATCACATGTCCTCACACACTCAATGCATGTACAGTATACATCTTATGTGTGTACATACGTATAACACTATTATAATATTCATCCTTTGTGTATACATACGCAGTATGTATGTACACATACAAAGAATACGTACATACATAATCGTGTGGCTGCAGTCAATGCTGCACGAGCTACAGTGGGTATTTGAGTCCCTATTTGTGGATGGTATTCACTATTTTGTGTTTGATTGTATTGTGTTGATTTTTCCCCCGAAATTGGGCATTATTTCTAGCTAATTGTCGTGTATTTGAGTGTGTCCTACTTTATTGTTTATCGTGTGAAATCAGCTCTCCGGACTCCCTCAAGTGTACCATGTCAGTCACTGACACAGTTCACTGTCACTAAACAGCTATCAATATCACGTTCATCGCACAACCAATACAGTACAATCAATTCACGAATTGTGGAAACCTCTCCCAATAATGGCAGACTTTAATTGGTCCAGATAGATTGTTATACTAATAAACGACTTGCAGTACGTATTTGAATAGTGGAATTCTTTATATAAGCTTTATTATATGATAACAAATTCTTTTTGAGTTCTAAAAGTGTCCGTTATGTGTAGAGAGATACATACGTACAACTGTATCATCGTATTTTATTATTTCAGTGGGCTATGGGCAAGTGTGAATTTGCGAATACACAAATTGTACTTTAAATGCATGTTTGCCTATGACAAGAGGAAGTGTATGTATTCGCATGTATATACACTTTGCTAGGATTGACGGATGACCTGCTCCAGCAATTGAGAGGGAATGTACCAAACACAATGCTAGCAGACCTGAAGGACAGTCTGAGGAATGGACGCTCCCTGAATCTGCAGGACAGCTCGGGAGCCACAGCTGTAAGTTGGTCTGTTGTGCCACCTGTAAGCTTGCCTGTTGTGCCATCTGTGAGTGTACCTGTTATGCTGGCTGTGTGTGCCTGTTGTGCTGGCTGTGTGTGCCTGTTGTGCCATCTGTGAGTGTACCTGCCGTGAAATCTGTGCGTGGTAAACCATCAGTGGATGGTGATAAATTCAGTGCACATTTAGTGAAACTGTGGTGCTTTCTTGTCAACCATAGAAGTCATTTGCGTTGCACTCTAGTACACAGATCTTCTAATTTCGATGTGTATAGCTACATTGATTACACCGTTGTTGACATGACCAGTGATTGACCCAACCAACCATGTAGTAACCTACCTTGTTAGTCACTGTTAGGACATGTGTTCTGTACATGTATTGATAATCATGTCACCTAATCCTCTCTCGTGTTGTGCTGTTAATGTGGTTTGAGAACTGATCATGGCAAGTCATGTGTTCATACTGGAAGTGCTTATTTGTACTGCGAACAAGTAAACTGTGCATTCTACGAAAGTTGAAATTTTCACACTGTTAGAGTTTTACCGATGTAGGGTTTATGCTTGCACACAATTACTCTGCTTGTGTGTGCGTGTTACAGTGAAGTATGTCTATTCTGGACTGCTATGAATCATCCGCACTGAGGTCTACCTAGTCCAGAAAGTAACCCAAAATAGTGCTCGGCCATTCTGGTCGTCTCTTTTATCTGGCCAAATTTTGTGTATTTTCTGAAGGTGTTTGCAGTATAGGGTATAGGGTATAGGGTATAGGGTAGGGTATAGGGTATAGGGTATAGGGTATAGGGTATAGGGTAGGGTATAGGGTATAGGGTAGGGTATAGGGTATTCTTATTTAACCTGGGGAACCTTTAGCCAGAGGCTACTGTAAGTGGCACCCAGAAAAGAAAAGGGACAAAAGGCAAAACAAGCAATGGGGGGTGTACAAAGATTCAACAAAAGTAGTTCAAAGTTTGTATTATGGTGAAATGACAATAGAATGAGTAGATGAGCATAAATTTCAAATTTAGTGAGAGACATTAGTGAATGGAATGAATTCAATCTGTAATGAGATATGATCATTGGTGCATGAGTATGGTAGTAGTGTCTGATTGATGATATGTACTAAATTATATTGAGTTATTCATTTATAAGTGATTTTCACATAGTTTTGTGAACACCCAAAAGCCTGCACAGCATCAGATGTTATTTGGTAGCGATCGCCATAATGATGTGCCAACAAAACTAAATGCCTTCTGGCCAAGGGAAGTATGAAAACATGGAGGGTTTAATTGTGAAGTAGAAGATGCTCGAGTATTTTAATGAGAGGCTGGTGTGGAAAAAAGGTTGTTAAGACAAGCACAGGTAGTATGGTGTGTATTGTGTAAAGATGTCTACAGTACAGGTAGTATGGTGTGTATTGTGTGAAGGTATCTGGAGTACAGGTAGTATGGTGTGTATTGTGTAAAGGTATCTGGAGTACAGGTAGTATGGTGTGTATTGTGTAAAGATGTCTACAGTACAGGTAGTATGGTGTGTATTGTGTGAAGGTGTCTGGAGTACAGGTAGTATGGTGTGTATTGTGTGAAGGTATCTGGAGTACAGGTAGTATGGTGTGTATTGTGTGAAGGTATCTGGAGTACAGGTAGTATGGTGTGTATTGTGTGAAGGTGTCTGGAGTACAGGTACCATATAGCGAATAATATTTGTGGGGTAAAAAGTTTGTGGTTTTTGTGGTTGGAAAGGAAACCACAAAATATTTAGTCATGAATTTTAGTAACACACACGGCTCTTAGCACTGCACGTGGTATAGATCTGAAGAATTTACGAAGGAATCGAGATGGCAGTCTCTCGAAATCAGTACAGTAGAACCTGCCTAATCCAGCACCTCTATAAACCAGTATTCACCTAAACCGATCAAGATTCTCAGGCACCGACCATTAATTTACCATACAAACTGACCTCTATAATCCAACAACGTGCTAATCCAGCGCTGTTTTGCATTCCCTAATGGGTGCCGGGTTAGACAGGTTTCACTGTATATCCTTATTGAAGAACTATAAGAAAGGCAATGACAGTAATTTACCCGATCGCAGTCGACCTTCAGCACAGTCAGCAGCGTCATCGTTGCCAACAAGGATGTTGGCTGCAGCATTACTGGCATGTAAACATCATAACGATTACCCATTTCCCTTTGCCGTTCAAGTTTATCTGCAACTTCAGCTTCCCAAATGTCTTTGTACTCATGGTTACACAGGTAGCCTCACATTGTGACTTCAACTTCAAAGGAAGTAGCCATTTTCTTGAAGTTATAATTTCTTTGTGGTGTGAACCACGAATTTTTTGACCATGAATAAGTAATTTTTCTATGATCCATGAAAATTTGGCCCCACAAAAATTACCCCGTTATATGGTAGTGTGGTGTGTATTTTTCTGAAGGTGTCTGGAATACCGGTAGTATGGTGCGAGGCTTCACTACATCTTGTACTGAAAAGCTGGTATTGTGTTGATCGTGGTTGACGACAAAACTTTAAGGAATTTTCAAAAAGTATACATTAACTATATATTACACATGAGGTGGAGGGGGGGTAAGGAGCACTTACAGTATGTACCATCCAGGAGTATGTACCATCCAGGAGTATGTACTATCCAGGAGTGTGTACCATCCAGGAGTACGTACCATCCAGGAGTATGTACCATCCAGGAGTACGTACCATCCAGGAGTGCCATCCAGGAGTATGTCACACCATTGATACTTTGTAAACAAGTTTGACTGTACAGTAGAAATTGTTTAACTAAAATCGATTAACAAAAACGAGTTCTGTGAACCAACTGAGCATACAGTATATGTGCAGTCAACCTTGTTAAGACGAACTTTAGGGGACCATCAAAATTGGTTCTCATTGTCAAAAGTTCTTCTTATCAGGATATAGTAATACATGTACAGTACTACAGCAAACCAAACAGAGCTCAGGAAAAAGTTTGTGTTAAGCGGAAATTTGTGTTAAGAGTGTTCTTGTTACCAAGGTTCTGCTGTACTATATTAGACTTTTTTAACAAGAACTATATACAGTGGAACCTGCCTAATCTGGCACCTGTATAAACCAGTATTTGCTGAAACGGGCCAAGATTCTCTGGCACCAACCATTAATTTACCATACAAACTGACCTCTATGGTCCAACAACCTGCTAATCCAACACTGTTTTTCATTCCCCAATGTGTGCCGGATTATACAGGTTCCATTGTATAAGTTTTAGTGCACCCTGGGTTTCTTGTCAACCAGTTTCAACTGAATTTCCAATCCATCTGGGATTTAAGACAAATCTCTGTTGGCAAGACTAGCGAATGTACGTACTTGTGTAGTTGCTTACTTCTTGTGTTCTGCTTTTCTGTTCAGACTCACGTAGCAGCAGCCAATGGTTACATGGATGTACTGCAGTTCCTGATTGAGAATAAAGCAGACGTCAATGTGAAGGATAATGAAGGATGGACACCAGTTCATGCGGCAGTTTGCTGGCAACAGGTGTGTGTGTGTGTGTGTGTGTGTGTGTGTGTGTGTGTGCGTGTGTGTGTGTGTGTGTGTACATGTGTGGGTGTGAGCATATGCTGGTGTGTGTGTGTGTGTGTGTGTGTGTGTGTGTGTGTGTGTGTGTGTATGTGCACGTGTGTGTGTGTGTATGTGTGTGTGTATGTGCACGTGTGTGTGTGTGTGTGTGTGTGTGTGTGTGTGTGTGTGTGTGTGTGCACATGCGTGTGTGTGTGTGTGTGTACGTGCACGTGTGTGTGTGTGTGTGTGTGTGTGTGTGTGCACATGCGTGTGTGTGTGTGTGTGTGTGTGTGTGTGTGTGTGTGCGTGTGTGTGTGTGTGTGTGTGTGTGTGTGTGCATGCAGTATGTACTGTATGTATGTAAGTGTGTACATGTGGGTATACATGGGAGTGTATACACTGCTCATGTGCACATGCAGGTGTGGGCTTGCTGTTGAGTGAGTTGAGTTTGGGGGTAATGTAACCAAGGTACGAACGTAGTTGACTCAAATTTTCAACCATTTATTCAATGCTTGTGGATTCACAGCACTTCAATGCTATGTGTGTCGATTGTTCTCTTACTTGTGTTTCAGGCGGATGTATTACGGCTACTTGCTGAAAATGGTGCTAACATGGATTCAAGGAATGCTCTAGGAGAAACACCTTTTGGTAAGTTTTTGAAAAAAATCGATGCATTTTGGCAGAGTTTCAGCCACGGTTTTATCCTTCTGGATAAAACCATGGCTGAAACTGCCAAAATGTATTGAATTTTCTTCAAAATTACAACGAAGGTGAAAAATACAAAGCTGAAGGATAAAACCCCTTCATAAATCTGATACCATTGTTGCAGAAATAATCTGTTACACAGTAACATATTCGCAAGTATTTCGGGACGAGGGGTACCAGAATTACTTGTTTTACTATTTGTGTGTGTGTGTCTGCACATGTGTATGTGTGTGTCTCTATGTCTCTGTGTGTGTGTGTGTGAGTGTGTGTGCGTGTGTGTGTCTCTATGTCTGTGTGGGTGTGGGTGTGGGTGTGTATGCGTGTGTGTGTATGTTTGTGTATGTTTTGTATGCATGTTTATATGTGTTTGTGTGCGTGTTTATGTGCTTCTTATGTGTATGAGCACCTATGTAGCAAATTTGTTCCTATTTATGATTTTATTTGACCTAATGGATTTTGGTGTGTACATTGTTGTATGTACTGTGTATACAAGTGTTTCCTATTTTAGCTGTAGGCGTTTGCACATGTAGTGCTCCTCACACACGTGTGTCATGTTCTGTGTACATTCCAGTGATGTATGTGTACGTGTGTACACGTACAGACGTGTGTGAAGATGTTGGTTACTAGCTGCTCTACACGGTCCTGGGTGTTACTAAACACATGCTGACACGCTGTGTCACCACAGAGACGCTGTTTGGGAGACTCAAACTTGTTACCCGGGTGACCTTTACACTTTGCACTGTGGACAGAATGACTAGCTGTTGCTCTTAACCTTTTGTCCGTCCGCATTGTTTTGCTGGCATACGTACGTATGTTTCAGTGTTCATGTTAATTAGTAAGTGCACCATGCCAAAGTAGTAGGCACAGGGATGCAGTGAGGTCCCATGTAGACTGTATGTGCAAGAAATTAAGCCCAAGAATAAAATGATAAAAACAGTTCCCCCCCCCCCCCCCCCCACACACACACACACAAATGCAGCCATTTTTGGCAGGGCGCACTATCACTCTGCCTCATTGTACACTCACAAGCATTAACATCTGTACACTTCACTCACCAAAACTGGAACAGCTCCCTGTACGTATGTATGTACAGAACTGTTTAATGTGTTTCACGTGGTGCACTTATTTCACTAGCGTAGTATGCACACGAATGCAGTCGTCAGAGAAGTTGTTAGGACTTATACTGTCGCACGTTGAGATTGTTGCAAAGAAGAGAGTTGTATAGGGTTTTGCTCATCTCAGGTTTCTTTGTCATGTGCATGCTATTCTGTCCCCAAAGAAACCTGAGATGAAGTGAAAAGTAGCACAAACTATTTTGTTGCAATCTCTGTGTGTGTCATTAAGTCAGTGTGTGTATGTGCATGTGTGTGTGTGTGTGCATGTGTGTGTGTGTGTGTGTGTGTGTGTGTGTGAGTGTGTGTGTGTGTGTGTGTGTGTGTGTGTGTGTGTGTGTGTGTGTGTGTGTAGAAATTCTGTATTGACGTTGGTGTTTAGTTTGAAATGTTGAAGTGTGTACTTCATAGAGTGAAGGCCAATTCCATTTATCATGGGACATGATTTTTCTCTGCTGTTTTTAGCTATTGCTGATGACCCGGCCGTTCGCCAGTTGATTGTTGAGCTGAAATCAGAAATTAATGCCAAAAAATCTAATGGGGATGTCCTCAAGAGTTCCAACGAGGATGAACTGAGCTCCTGGTCTCAATCTCGCTCCCGATCGCGTTCACGCAGGTAAGCAGGTACCCTACTTTGTGAGCATGTACACCACTCAAATACATATATATTTGCATGGATAGGATGTATGTATTAGTCATGTCCCTCCCAAGCAGGATGTGCAGCCTTGCAATCACACTTTCCTTTAATCGCCTTGGGCATCAGCAAAGGAAATAAAGTGAATTGTTTTTCAGGGGTCTTATCGACTTGGTTGCAAGTGTTCTGTATAGTTTGTCGAAAGTGGTTTGTACATCTTTTACAAATCACTTTTTTCCTCTTATTTACCCACTCACTATGACACAAGTATGTGCAAACAACTTCCATGTGCAGGGGTCTGCTAGGATAGAACACAAAGGGATACAAATTCAAACTGCGTACTATATGTTAACACAGAACTGCTCTGTAAACACATGCAAGCACCGCCACCTGCTGTGTGGCACATACAAGCACTGGCATCTACTGTGTGGCACATACCGGCACCGGCACCTGTTGTGTGGCACATACAAGCACTGAAACCTGCTGTGTGGCACATACAAGCACTGACACCTGCTGTGTGGCACATACAAGCACTGGCACCTGCTGTGTGGCACATACAAGCACTGAAACCTGCTGTGTGGCACATACAAGCACTGACACCTGCTGTGTGGCACATGCAAGCACTGGCACCTGCTGTGTGGCACAAATAAGCACCGGCACCTGCTATGTGGCACATACAAGCACAGGCTGGCACATACAAGCACTGACACCTACTGTGTGGCCCATACAAGCACTGGCACCTACTGTGTGGCACATACCAGCACCGGCACCTACTGTGTGGCACATACCAGCACCGGCACCTACTGTGTGGCACATACAAGCACCGGCACCTGTTGTATGGAACGTACAATCGATCACTGGCACCTGCTGTGTGGCACATACAAGCACTGACACCTGCTGTGTGGCACATACAAGCACTGGCACCTACTGTGTGGCACATACAAGCACTGGCACCTGCTGTGTGGTACATACAAGCACTGGCACCTACTGTGTGGCACATACAAGCACTGGCACCTACTGTGTGGCACATACAAGCACTGGCACCTACTGTGTGGCACATATAAGCACTGGCACCTACTGTGTGGCACGTACAAGCACTGGCACCTACTGTGTGGCACATATAAGCACTGGCACCTACTGTGTGGCACGTACAAGCACTGGCACCTACTGTGTGGCACGTACAAGCACAAAGCAACTGAGTGGCACATACAAGCATGAACTGCAGCTGATTTGTGTATACCAGCACAAATTGCTGCTACGTATGTTGTGTATGTGTATACTAGCACACATACCCGCTACCATTTGACACATACTAGCACACATACCCGCTACCACTTGACACATACTAGCACACATACCCGCTACCACTTGACACATACTAGCACACATACCCGCTACCACTTGACACATAATAGCACACATACCCACTACCACTTGATGCATACTAGCACACATCCGCCACCACTTGACACATACTAGCACACATACCCGCTACCACTTGACAAATACTAACACACATACCCGCCACCACTTGACACATACTACCACACATAACCGCTACCACTTGACACATACTAGCACACATACCCGCTACCACTTGACAAATACTAACACACATACCCGCTACCACTTGACACATACTAGCACACACTCTTACCATAGATAATATAAAACGTTTTATATAATCTATGCTCTTACTAGGTGTACTTTGTTGACTTTAGAGATGTTCTAACTTTGAGCTGATACACGTATGGCATGTCACTATTTGTCATCAAACAAACTGCAAATTGTACAACATTTTGGCCACTTGGGCTCCTCCAGATACACAAATAATAGATTGTAGTTAATTTTAATTTTCGTGTACTGGAAGAGGCCCAAGTGGGCAAAATGTTGCACAATTTGATGATTGTCACGTGACAAATTACGAACTTAAAGTGCATTATCCGTCCGAACGCGCACCCTCTCCGAATCAATTTAGCATGTTGAATAAATTTCTTCTGCAGAATCTCTCATTAGCATTTGTATATCAAGTAAGGTGTGTAATTCGCCTCGACGTCTATCAACCTGTATTTCTGTTTGTGCATTTGCAGGTGTTGGGGTGTTTGCTGTGTACATGTGTCCACTATAAACTGCCCTGGTTTGCACAAGTACTTTGTGTGTCAACTGCAAACCTTGTATGTATTGAGTGTTCACAGGTGCTCCCTCCCACACACAGTACTAGATACATCCTACACTCTTGGCAACACTGCACACGTCCTGTAGACCATGTGTATACATGCCACCCCCACAGCTAGAGTAAAAACAGCCCGTGTCTGCAGGTGGTGTCTGTGTGGCTGTAGAGTGGGCTGGAGTGTGTTTGTAGCGCTCTCTCGAAATAGGTGACTTTTGTTGTCAAATGACCTGCAAAGTATGCACCCTCCATTTGCATGTGCTGCAGTGCACATTCTTGTGCATGTGGTGTACACAAAAGTGTGTGCAAATACTTGCTGACTGAATATTGAGTATTCAAACACTCGTTTATGTACTCCTCACAAGGTCATTTGGGACACATTTGCGTGAAATTAGATGCTTAACCATTTATAAGACTGTTTTCTGTGTGAGTAGGTGGTGATCTCTGTATCAGGTTAAACGTGTGCAAATATGTGTTGAGTATCAAATGCAGTTTATATGGACCAGACTGTGTGACCACTGTAGACAGGCAGTGCTGAACACACCTTTTCTGACTACACGAATGTCATGTAGCTAAAGGCAAAGATGTTTGTAGCCTTATGTGTAAGTTTGTGTTTGACCATGTAGTATGGGAGCCAAGAGGAGCAGTGTTCGCTGCAAGAGTGATGTGGCCCACGACGAGAGCAAGAAAGAGGCAATGATCAGACAACAGACATTACAGGAGGAGGATTCAAATCCAGTGAGTGGTGCAGTGCATGTGATAGTATGTGACACATCCGTATACACCCACCTGCACACTATACCATGTCCACTGTACATCCGTACGCATAACTATTATACTTGCATATATATTTTATGCTATTGTGAGTATACCTGTACATGCCCGCATGCAAGCATGCACACATGTGTACACACGCACACACACACACACACACACACACACACACACACACACACACACACACACACACACACACACACACACACACACACACACACACACAAGGCTATGTGTCTTGCAATATGTAGACAGCTATAGGATTCCTTTTTTGGATCCTTGCATTGCACCATTTGCTTCCCTGGTGGAGTACAATTTGTTTCCCTGGTAGAGTACCATTTTGCTTCCCTGGTGGAGTACAATTTGCTTCCCTGGTGGAGTACAATTTGCTTCCCTGGTGGAGTACAATTTGCTTCCCTGGTGGAGTACAATTTGCTTCCCTGGTGGAGTACAATTTGCTTCCCTGGTGGAGTACAATTTGCTTCCCTGGTGGAGTACAATTGTTTCCCTGGTAGAGTACCATTTTGCTTCCCTGATGGAGTACAAACTTGCTTCCCTGGTGGAGTACAATTTGAATTTCCATTGTGTCACAGGTTGTCTTGAAAAATATGGAGGAGGTGGAGAAGGACTCTTCACCTGCAGCTACAGAGAATGCATCAACCTCTCCAGTCAGTGATGCTAACGAGAAGCCTTCCGACAAGAAAGAATCCAAAGACCTTCAAGAAAGCAAAGAGTCACAGGAAAGCAAGGAATCTGCAGAAACCAGAGACCTTCCTGTTAAACCAAAGAGTGTGCTGAGAAAAGATAGTTCTCTCCGAGCTACTGTTCTAACTACTTCGGACTCCATACATGAGGGAAACGTAAGGTCTAATCCACCTGGTCGAGACTGCTGCACTATTTTGTAGTAACCTGCACAGATGTGTGTTTTTGTGCGAAAATTATTGTGAGCATTTATTTACCAGTATGTAAAATTATTGTTTTCTTTAAACTTGAGTGATAGTGATTGTGCAAGATGTGGGCATTCATTTTTTTCAATTTATAATTGTATACAGTGCCAATATTGGGTATGTATGTATGTAACGTGCTTCTCATGTTAAAACTGTCATTGTTTGTATGAGATATAAAATTAATGTTTTAGTACATACACAATGTACATAATACATACGTGTACATGTGCACTACCTGAATAGTTACTTGATTGTGATTAATTGATCAGATGTGATTTTTGATGACTTGCATTAATTTGAATTGCATTTGAATTCAATTGGGCTTGAATTGAATTTAATTGGGCTGGATCGAGGTTATGAAAAGCTATATAATTTAATTTGATTGTCATATTGTTCATGCATGCAGAAGACCATAGCTGTCTGCTTCTTGTGTATAATAGGGCTCACAATATGCTTTAATCAGAGATCAATTAAACTCATGCATCGACTATTATTGCATGCATATATGCATGCATATGCTAGCAAGTTCTTCGAGCTCATGTATTAATTTTATCATGTATGCATGCAGTGGCTGCCTCGTGATCATGTAGGTGGTACGTATATATATCATATGTATGGCAGATGTGTCTCTCATGCAACGTTCCTCTCCACAGACTTCCCCTAGGCCTGTGTATGTGTACTCAATCCTTAATTCCTCATGCAATCACCCAGCCATGCAGCTCATCTCCATCACTATCCTATAGCTTGCTATGTGCCTTACATCCCCATCTGGAATGCTGGTATACCCATAGCTCCTAACAGGCTTGATCATCCGTGTTTCTTTTGTGTTTTGCCTTTGTCCCTTTTTACCCTTTTTTCTTTTCTGGGTGCCACTTATAGTAGCCTCTGGCTAAAGGTTCCCCAGGTTAAATAAGAATACCTGATACCTGATCATCATTTTTCCTGTCTACCTCCCTTCGTTTTGATTCCTGCAACTTCATAGACTCAAACTCCTATAGCACCTACTGCATCATATGTACAAAGTTTCCTCACAACACCCCTTCTCAATCTCCTTCCTCAACATGCGACCCATGCATACTCACTTTCCTCCATGTATACATGCAGCCAGGACACACTTGTCAGGACATTGCTATAAGAATATCCTGTAAGGCTGTGTGGGTGGCATCAAGCAGTTCCCATATTCTGCCATGCACCCAAACCCATCTATACCCATGATCACCTTGCTTGCATGCCCTACTCTTCACCGAGACTTCCTTACCGCATGCTATTCCCTATGCATGCACACAGACTGTGTCCATATATTTTTATAAATTATAACGAAGAAAGGAATACCTCTGATATAGTAATAATAATATTATTGTTTATATGCATACATTATAATATAGTATGTACATACTACTGCTGTATGTTAGAAGATACATATCACTTCAATATATACAGTATAATTATGTACTTTTCT
>CAUJGJ010000258.1:921100-926100 GCA_963170055.1 Halisarca cf. caerulea | reverse complement strand
ACTGCAATACATATATTGCCATAGTAACGGTACCTTGAGAACTAGTTCACGTCCGTATACCGTACCTAAACCGTTTACGTATAAACCTCAATTAAAAATGGCGTACGATACGCGTCACATGTCGAGATCAACACATTGTGCTTATAAAGGGGAACGCGTGTGCGTTTTGTATTAGCTTATTCTGATTCAGTTCGCTGTTTGAATGGAATACCCCAATCTATCAGCAGGGATCGAAGTTGTGGTACCTGACCCAAGTGAATTGCTGATAGAGGGCAAAGTAAAGTGTCCGTTCGCTGATTGTTCCATTGAAGTAAGGAGCTCTTCTTGCCTTGCCTTCCACCTTAAAAAGCACCAGGCGGAGGGAGCTATCGATATTCTTCCGAAAGAGGCGTCGAAAGCGAAGATCAATACCATCTTCTATTGTCCTTGTACCGGTTGCGGGCGATCGAGAGAAAGTGGACAATTTTTCTACACCAAATCCCAACTTAAAGCTGTGAGTGTTTGCGCGCACTAGTACCACATGGGTAAGCCACACTACCGCTCGTTCATTGCGTATGTTCTTGTTCCATTTCTACAGCACTACAACCTAATGCATGTGGAAAAGACGTACTCCTGTAGTCAGTGTGGGAAGAGGTACGGTATGGAATCAAGCCTGAGACGTCACGAACGGGAGTGCGGTTTTAGATTCTCTTGCTCCGTGTGCGGGCAGAGCTTCAACATGAGGAACTCGCTCCACATGCACATGAAGAGAAAAGGTCACCTCCCTGGCTATGTTGTGACAGCTTCTGGAGGCCCTCCTCAACATGTTGACGTTGAAATGGAAGCTGAAGAAGATGAAGAAATGGAGGGAGAAGCCGAGTCTGTTGGACAGCAGCTGGTGGCTACTTTCCACAGTAATGGTAGCCCCATCATGAATTCAAGTACAGACGAGCCATCCTCAACACACGTCAGTACTGCTACACCGAGCCCACAAGAAGCCCCTTATTCACCAGTGTTGGACCACGTCAATGGAGTCACTTCCACAGAGCCCAACAGCACACCGCAAAACGGCAAAGATACAATACTTGAGACAGAACCCAGTTTCAGTGGTGTGCAGACCATTGTGACCCAAGTGTCAGTGGAAGAGGATTATCAGAGCTTGAAACACAAGGTGACGGCGATCCCTACAAGTGACCCGGCACACTCCTCCAGCCGGCTCAACTGCATTTCTCCTCCACGAACCTTAGCTCTTCCTGTCACTACGCAAAGTGGATATGGCACTCCGCCGCAGAAGAAACCTCTCCCATCTGCAGTCATCTTCAATGCAAGCTCCCCAGATCAAGAAGGCTACTTGTTCAAATGTAGTACATGCTCAAAAGTGTATACAAAAAGGAACTCTGTGTATGTGCATCAGCATAGAAAGGGACATAAAGGCAATGTCGTACGTTTAAAGGCAACGGATGTTCAGATTGTGTCGGATGGGGATGGGTTTTCTCTGAAGAGTCCACTACCCCCTCTTCACATGGCCAAACCTACAACCCAGGAGCACCAACCACGGATCAATGGTCCCGTTCATTCTTCTACAGCCAGCAGCAAGGTGGAAGCTAGCACTAGCCATTCTCTGCTACAACCACAAAAGGCCTTTGAGGACTTGACATCTCGTCATCTTCTCTCACAGTTGGCCGACAAAGTACCTGTTAGCTATCCACCTCGGTCAATGACAGTGTCAGCTATTAACCATGGTTCACTTGTTCAGTCCTACACTTCTGAGCAGATTCAAGCACTTCACCAACAGGTACCAAAGCAATTCCAGCCGAGTAGAAACCTTGTGGACAATCTTGGAGTTGCCCATAAAAGTGATAAACTACTGGTTGATGGCCCACACACTCAATCATCCACTTTAAAACAGTTTTCTTCAGCAGGAGATATATTCAAGTGTCCCAAATGCCACAAAACATATAATAGCCCAGGGGCTCTTATTACCCACAACAGAGATGCACATTGCGAGGTTTGCTTTAAGTGTAATGACTGTGACAAGGTTTATTGGTTCAGGAACTCTCTCCTTGCTCATCAAAAGAGGAAAAACCATTCGGGTTGTACTAAAATAGCAGCTGACGTACAGAGCGATGTGTCCAGAGTTGTACATCAGAAAGCAGATTCCATCGAAGGCACTAGCATGGAACCAAACAGCCTCAGATCACCGGAATCCATCGCTCTACCTATCCTACCCACTGCTGGACCAAACTTCCTGTCATCCAAATGGGAAATTCCCACAAGGGAAGGCAATACAGACTCATCTTCTGACAACACTCAATACGTGGTCATTCCTGTTGTGGCCCCCTTGAATCAAACTCTGTCTGCATACCCTCAGTTTTCCCTGCTCCCTCCAACATCTAAGCGGAAGCGTCCACAGACAAGAATTACTGAAGAGGAGCTGGTCCTTTCTAGGAAAGTACAAACGGCAGATGCGTCGTGTCAAACTGATAATCCTTCTCGTTTTAGAGCCTCTTTTAACAATGTTGCTCTTCAGACCGACAGATTTCTCATCAATTCGAGCTTGTCTTCTGTACAAGTCCAGACAAGCAATGACCTCCCATCGACATGCGTCACTGATCTACTGGATTTGGGCACACAGACTGAGTGGCGTGGAGGTCAGAACATGGATGAACTGCTTGATTTTGGAACACAAACACCGTCATTATTTCACCAAACTGACCATGCATCTCAGACTGCTCTTTATTAGCACTTACAATTTGAATTCGTTCCATGTATTGCAGCTATTATAATTATGCAAGCAAAAATGTTTTTGAAATTGAAACTGGCTTCAATGACGACACCAAGTGTCGCGCTAGATTATGTTGCGTAATCCTAATAAAATGGCGCGTGTCCAGGTTTGTTGTTGCTTTCGCGGGGACCGGAGCTTCGAGTACATAAGAGACTTGAGTAAAATTGTTGAGCAAGATTCAGAGTTGAAGAAACGTTTAGATATTAAGAACATAAGTGCTTGTTCTCAAAGTACGTTCATATCCTAGTAGGGTAAAGCGGGGTAATTTGGCACACTGGGGTAATGTGAGACAAGGCCTTTACTTTTACTATGGTACAGGTGTCTAGACAAACTTGTTACTGCTGAACGAAAAATTCATGGAGACAACAATGAAAAGAAATAGCGTGTATACCTTGTGATTCACACTGCTTTTGACCAGCCGTCCTGAATTACCCCAGTGTGCCAAATTTCCCCGTTCTACCCTACCTTCGAATTCCTATGAGTCATATTTATTGTATAAATTATGATACATAATAATAATATTTAATTAATAGGAATAATTGTATATAGCAGACATAAAGAGAAAAGAAAGACAATATAAGATATAATTATTATAACATATAATATATATTATAATTAATACAATATAATTCATAATTTTTGTTTGTGCTTGTGATTAGTATCTTCTGTTTGCATTTGTGTTTATTTCTATTATACGTATGTAATTAAAAATTTGTTGTTGCTGTCGTTATCATATATTGTATAATAATAATAATAATTCATTTGAATATATTATTATTAATATATTATCATGGCTTAATCATAGATACTCTAACCATAGGTTTGAATATCTAGGCTCTAACTTAGTCTCGTGGCGCCAGACCACTTCCCCCCTAGAAATATCGATTTTTCTAGGGGGAAGTGGTCTGGCACTGCGAGACTAACTCTAACCTAGGCTTGATCTGGCCACAGACGATATCAGTGGTAAAGGCACCCACTGTACTGCGCAGGTGTACTTGTTTATCTGCATGTAGTCCTACTGCCATAGATATGTTATTTAATTGATTCCCGTTCAGGTGATGTTCAAGAGCTGAATGGTGCAGAGATAGTATTGGGAGATAATGTTACTATCGCAAAGTGTTTGCCACATCTGAAACAAGTGAAGTGGATGCATAGCATCTGGGCTGGTTAGTCACGTGATGTGTATACTTGTGGGCGTACTAGCGTGTGTGTGTGTGTGTGTGTGTGTGTGTGTGTGTGTGTGTGTGTGTGTGTGTGTGTGTGTGTATGGTGTGTGTGTGTGTGTGTGTGTGTGTGTGTGTGTGTGTGTGTGTGTGTGTGTGGTGTGTATGTGTGTGTGTGTGTGTGTGTGTGTGTGTGTGTGTGTGTGTGTGTGTGTGTGTGTGTGTGTGTGTGTATGGTGTGTGTGTGTGTATGTGTGTGTGAGTGTGGTGTGTGTGTGTGTGTGTGTGTGTGTGTGTGTGTGTGTGTGTGTGTGTGTGTGTGTATAGTGTGTGTGTGTGTGTGTGTGTGTGTGTGTGTGTGTGTGTGTGTGTGTGTGTGTGTGTATAGTGTGTGTGTGTGATGTGCCAGGGTTGTTGGATGAGCTGGCATAGCTCCTCAATTTTGTTCAATCCAGCACACTAATTCACTATGTACTTGTATACTAAGTATGTACCATGTCCACGTACATACGTACATCGTACATGTATGCATATGGGCATGTACGCAAACATGCATGCACACATGCACACATACGCTCATACAGCATATATATGTATATACACCTTCTCACACATGTACAGTGGAATTTCGTTTAGAAGAACACTCATAAGACAAAATTCTGTTTAATGCAAACTATTATTGAGGCATGCCTGGTGTGCTGTAGTACTGTACATGTATTACTACATCCTGATAAGGAGAACTTCTGATAATGAGAACTGATTTTGTGGGTCCCCTAAAGTTCATCCACTGAGTGTGTACAAGAAAGCACATTGCTTGAGCTGCGTATGCTAGTGATCACAGGCTTTGTATAGCATTTTGTTGTACGTATTGACCGTAGGAGTGTTTTTTATGTATGTACGTATTTGTCAAGTGTGTGAACAGTTTCTCCCATGTTTTAGTGTGTGGAACTTGTGCGTTCTACATATTAGTCTTGTGCTGTGTTTTTGGGATGTAGTTTATCAGGCTCTTTGTGTTGAACTGATCTACTAGTGTTAATAGCAGACTAATTTTTAGTTATCTACTGTATAATAAT
>CAUJGJ010000258.1:913600-918600 GCA_963170055.1 Halisarca cf. caerulea | reverse complement strand
TTTATCTCCACGAAACTTTCCCAGTGTACGGTACTTGTATCATGCTACATGCTACAGAACTGTTTGATGTGTGGACTGGGAAGGTGGATTAGCTTGAGTAACTCAGTTTAATAGAGAACTACTGTACTCAGAAGGTGTGGTTAATCTTACTTTGTCCAGACATTATAATCGTGAAATACTACAAATGTGATACATACCATGTAGGGTACTATCCAGGTGTTGGATAAACCAGGTGTTGGATAAACCAGGTGTTGGATAAATCAGGTGTTTGATGATGCTATTGGTATCCTCATGGCTCATTGCATGTAAATATTTGATTGTTGCTGAACAAATGGCCATTGTACAAACCGTGTTGCACAGACTGTACTACGGTGGAACCTCATGATCCAACACTCTGTGGGCAGCAAAACTGTGTCAGACTACAGAGGTTGCCATACTATGAAGTGAATTCTTAGCATGCTTTAATATGGTGACTGTACCTCAAAAAATGGTCAGATTATAGAGAATGTCGGATTATAAAGGTGCTGGATTACAGAGGTTCCGCTGTATATTATGTAAAATAGGTCTCTCCACTCTGTGAAGTAGAGAGCTTTCTGCAGCTGGACGGTATTGTTTGCAGGGTTTACAGAGAGAAATAGCCAGTTCGTCTGAGACTGAAATATTATTGCAAACAGTGTGTAGGTGGTTTGTCTGTGCACACACCTGTGACAAGACAGCTTGTGTATGAGTGCATGAGTGATGTTGGTGACATGCATTTGTGTAACAGGAATAGCTGATGTATCAGCTATGGGTGTCGTACATGCTCTTTGATCAGTACAGGTACAAGTACACCAATTATTGGGGTGCGTACGAACATACAGTATCGATAATTAGCACCATGATTATTAAAATATCTGGCTTAATTCAAACATTAATGAATGTATCATTTCAAATGTATGGAATGCATATTATGTGATAGGTTATTTAGAACTTATGGATAATTAGATCTTTTACAGGAAAAAGATCAAGGTTCTAATTAATGAGATTTTACTGTATCAGTGTCTGTACTGTACATGTATTGTGTGTGCATACAGTCAGACCTCACTCATCACACATGTATTGTGTGTGCATGCAGTCAGACCTCACTCATCACACATGTATTGTGTGTGCTTGCAGTCAGACAACACTCATCACACATGTATTGTGCGTGTATACAGTCAGACAACACTCATCACACATGTATTGTGTGTGCATGCAGTCAGACCTCATGCACACATTTGTTCTGGATGAAATTGCAGATATAGCAAGGGAACTGGATAAATAAGGGAGCAGTAGTATAGTGTACAGTAGGATTATTGTGGATTTGTTCCAATAAAGGCTACTGCGGAAGATGAGGGAACTGGATATGTGAGGTGCAGATAAGTGAAGTCTCACTGTACATTCTTGCACATGTACATATGTGTTTTTTGTCAATACACATGTACATGTGTGCTTGTTCATTTTCATAGAAGTGGTGTATCTGTATGTACATACGTATGTCATGCTTGTCCCTTGTGTGGGAGTTTGTGTATGGTGTGTTTTTGTATTTGCTTTGTGCAAAAGGTACGTACTTGGTATGATGCAATTGCTTAAGTTCACATCATAAAGTAGTTTAACAAGCTAGACCATACCTTCATGGTGCTAGGATCTCGGGGGGGGGGGGGGAGGGGGAGGAACATCTCACTCTTCTTAGCGGAGAAGGTCTATCTGGCTAGAATACCACAGCATTTAGAACTCTTCCAGGTTTAAAGTTTCAAGAGTGCATGTCCACTTTGAAATATTTCTCGTGTTTATTTTCATGAATGAAGCAGTTTGTGCTACAAACGTCTACAGTCAATTTAGAGAAACTTCTTAATAAAACTTTCCCATGTACCTGCATCGTTTCCCAAATTCACAAAAAGATATCCTCACCAAGTTGTTGCCTACAGTATGATCAATCATTTCCATAATTCCACCATTGCTTTGTACTACTGTATATCTGTATATAACGGTGAAATTTCACAGTACCGTAGGTGCAGGAAAGTTCTTGAAAAATGTTTTTAGCTTTCAATTTGGCAGTCAAAGGCAGCAGCACCAGATTTGAAACCACTACTTGTGTTTGCAGAATGAATTTTACACTATATGTGTTGTCATGGCTACCAAAGTAAGATTTGTTAGTGATTCTCCTGTTACCAACTGAAATCGTTAAAGTATTCGACCTCCAATATCTCTGAGTTTGCTTAGTTTGTGAATAAAGCCATATATATGTATGTACACTTTGTATGTTTGTACATGTGTGTACATCAGGTCCTATACACGCACATAGTGTGTATTCATACAGGTCTACATATACGGGAGTGTGTATTGTACACACAGTTATGTCCCACCCACACATCTGTCCATCACTACCCATACATCCTCCAAGTCAGCATGTCTGTGTCGACTATGGGATGCCCACTGCTGTGAAGGGCAAACAGTGCTTACGAGCTGTTATGGAACCTCTATGATCAGACACAATGTGCTCGACAGACGAGATGTCAGATTACAGAGGTTGTCAGATTGTTGAGTGACGCCTACCGTACTTAGTATAGTATAACATGTACTTAGTATAGTATAACATGGTGACTGAGCCTCAGAATATGGTCAGATTAAGGAGAATGTCACATAGGCTTGCCGAGGTGTTGGAAAACAAGTTCCACTGTAAAATGTTGGATTACAAGAGTTCCACTGAAAAATGTTGGATTGTAAGGGTTCCACTGTTGATGCATTGGCTGAAAGACTCCTCTGGGTATATAGACCTTTATACTGACCTGAGCTGAGCTGACCTAACCTGACCTGAGCGTATTCCTACGTAGTACTATACTGCACATACTACGTATGTGGTGTACCAGTGTGGTGGACATACTGTAGATGCTGTTGGCAGCTACGTACATAAGTATGTACGTACGTACATGTGTTCAATGAATGTGTGTGCATGTGTTTGATATATTTTAGGCTATAATATTGTCCATTTAGTGACTGTGTGTTGTGTGTATATTACAGGAGTGGATCCGATATTAAGGGAAATCAGAAAACTGGAAGTGAGTGGAAATGGTGTGCGTGCGCGCACGTTTGTGTGTGTGTGTGTGTGCGTGTGTGTGTGTGTGTGTGTGTGTGTGTGTGTGTGTGTGTGTGTGTGTGCACGTGTGTGTGAGCGTGTATGTGCGTGCATATGTGTGTGCATGTGCATGCATGTGTGCGTGTGTGCATGTGCATACCCTTCAGTGTGTGTCTGTGTATGTACTAAATGTATACATACATATAAGCATGTGTACACAGTACATGTATGTGTTGTATTTGTCTGCCATTTCAAATATGTGCACACATCATATTATACATACAATATGTGTGTGCATCTTTACAGGTGCATGTGTAGGCACAGATGTGTACATTTACGTGTGCAGTTTACACGTGATTTTCACCTGGAACAATCAGTTTGTACAGCAAGGGTTAGTTTTCAATCTTGACACTGCGATTCAATGAGGCACTGAAGTGGAAGCAAATGGTCCTCTGCGTGACCACCTGTCTGTGAAGACATGTTTTCTGGTCCCCATTCATCGGTAGTGTTTGAAATGAATAGGTGTACATTTGTATGCATGTCCTCAGTCAATAAGTGTCGTGTGTGATCTATGAGCACAGGCAGGTGGCTCTTAGTGTTGTGAGCAAGTTGGTTTGCATTGATCCATCCAATGGTAGGAAGTGTTCAAGGTAGAGAGCTGTAGAACTTCTACAAAGTGTCTAACCAGTGTAGTTTTTCGTGTATCAAATCGAGGGTATTTTTTTCAAGGGGTAAAATTTCCATGGATGCTAAAAATTTGGATTATTCATGGTGAAGTAATCCGTGGTTCATGTCAGAAGGGCATTAAAACTTGCAGTAATACTAACTTTCGTGAGTTAATATTTTCATGGGATCCACAACATTAGTTCTCATTATCAGAAATTCTTCTTATCAGGATATGATACTACATGTACAGTACTACAGCAAACCAAACAGAGCTCGGAAAGCAGTTTATGTTCTGCAAAAAATTGTCTGAAGAGTGTTCTTCTTAGCAAATTTCTCCTGTATTATTGAATTCTGTTCCTACATGCTGTAGTGCCGAAGTTGTCATTTCTTTTCTAGTCTCCTTGTAGTGTGTAATGTCATATTTGTTGTTTCTACAGTAAAGGAATGTACAGTAGAACTTGCTTAGTCAGTGCCTCTGAGGGACGGCAAATTCTGTACCTCTTATCAGAGGTACTATCCACTATCAGGGCAGATTCGTTTGCTGTTTGTATAGGAGGGGACAGAATGAGGAGTACTTGCTATCCAGGATTATGTACTGTCCACGAGTATGTACCATCCAGGAGTGTGTACTATCCAGGAGTACGTACTATCCAGGAATATGTACCATCCAGGAGTACGTACTATCCAGGAGTATGTACCATCCAGGAGTACGTACCATCCAGGAGTATGTACCATCCAGGAGTACGTACCATCCAGGAGTATGTACCATCCAGGAGTACGTACCATCCAGGATTATGTACCATCCAGGATTATGTACTATCCAGGAGTATGTACCATCCAGGAGTATGTACCATCCAGGAGTATGTACCATCCAGGAGTATGTACCATCCAGGAGTACGTACTATCCAGGAGTATGTACCATCCAGGAGTACGTACCATCCAGGAGTATGTACCATCCAGGATTATGTACTATCCAGGAGTATGTACCATCCAGGATTATGTACTATCCAGGATTATGTACTATCCAGGAGTATGTACTATTCAGGAGTATGTACTGTCCAGGAGTACATGTACTATCCAGGAGTATGTACCATCCAGGAGTATGTGCTATCCATGTACTTACTAAGCAAGTTTGACGGCACTGAATCATGTACATACATACACTGCCCTCCAAAGAAAGGGTAACAACGACTTTTGTAAAATGCTCCTTGGCACCACCATTTCCTAGCATGACATCACT
>CAUJGJ010000258.1:898600-906100 GCA_963170055.1 Halisarca cf. caerulea | reverse complement strand
TATCAATCATATATAATATGTATTTTGTGCTCTGCAACTAATTCGATTGTAGAATCAATTATATATAATGTTATTGCAGCTAGATCCAGCTATAGATCGCATGCAGGCTGCAGCGCATTGGATCTGTTTCTTGAAGTATGTCTAGGCAATGTGTAGTAAATTTATTACAATACGTAAATTAAATAATTATGATTAATTCATGATACATGCATCCCTTATAGTTTTACTGTACTTATACATTTATATAATAGTATTATGACTAGTCTATAACTGTAACTCATACTTTTTACAATGTTATGTCCCCTTGTTCTTTTGTGTTTTGCCCTACCTTTGACGTCCTTTTTTTCTTTTCTGGGTGCATGCCACTTATAGTAGCCTCTGGCTAAAGTTCCCCAGATAATAAGAATACCTGATACATGCATGTGCATTAAAAATTTATCAATTATAATTCTATAATATCAATATTATGCATGCATCGAGATTAACACATATTATTTCATTGCATGTACATGTATACTTTTATATATAAATGCAAGGACATACTGCAATTACATTATATTATAACTTTTATAACAAGTGTAGTACGTGTATATACTTGCAATTAAAATATCAAAAATATTGGAAAAAATAATATCTAATATGCATGCTATACGGTGCATCACATAATGATAAAACCTTGAGCTTATTAATATTAGGTAGATAGACAATACGAAAACTGTACAATCATTAATTGTGATAAAAGACAATTATTAACTTCAAATTATACATATATATATATAATTATAACTGCAATGGCATACTGCAAATCACAATGAAGATATAGTGTATGTACTACAAAAATTTTAACAGATATTACAGAATATACACAGAAAATACATGCCTGTCAGTGTGTTCTACATTGATGTAACGGCGCACAAAGGAGCTGGTGCAAGAAAATGCACTGTATGCGGTTAGTTCAGTATACTGTTCAACAACTCTTCAACAGATCCTTGGTGTTGAAGAGGAGGGTGGGGACCTTGAAATGCAAGTGAAGGTGAAACATGGGGTGGTGAGATGTGGGGAAGTGAGGTGTGGGGAGGTGAGATGTGGGGAGGCGAGGTGTGAAGAGGTGGGGTGTGGGGAGGTGAGTCGTGGGGAGGTGAGGTGTGGGAGCTTGACGACAAGGGATTGCTACTTGTAAAAAAAAGAGAGGGCACAGATTGGAACCATCGATCATCCTCAAGGGTGAGTTCTGCTATGCCCTGATCCACAGTGCTAGGCATGCTCTGGTCAACATTGCAGGGCATGCCCTGATTCACAGTGCTAGGCATGCCCTGATCCACAGTGCTAGGGATGCTCTGGTCTACATTGCAGGGCATGCCCTGATCCACAGTGATAGGGATGCTCTGGTCTACATTGTAGGGCATGCCCTGATCCACAGTGATAGGGATGCTCTGGTCTACATTGCAGGGCATGCCCTGATCCACAGTGCTAGGCATGCCCTGATCCACAGTGCTAGGCATGCCCTGATCCACAGTGCTAGGCATGCCCTGATCCACAGTGCTAGGCATACTCTGGTCTGCAGTGCTAGGTATGGTCTGATGCACAGTGCTGGGATGTACTTCTTGTGAGTGGTGGCTGGAACCAACCGAACTCGGCTCAGACCAGTAATCACTATGAGAGTTAGATAGAGGAGAAGGGCCTTCCATGTCCTCAGAGCCACTGCACATTGAGCTGCCTGAATTGGCATAGGGGCATCCCAAATGCGCTGCAAGTTTCTCACGGTGTTCATTCGTGGAAGAGGAGGCCAGCAGAGGATTACTGCCATTGAGAAGAACTTGATCATGTAGGTGCATAAAAACTCTAATCATAAAATCTTCTTGTTTATAACAAGATTTAGGAATGTTGAGGCTGCTTATATATCGAAATACGGGCTCAAAAGAGGTGCCTCGTGTTCTCCATTCTCCAGAGCGTTCAAGTCCATCGTCAGGTCTGTATGAACCAAGGGTATCATTTCGTTTGGTGAATGAAATAAACCAAAAAAGACATGACTAAGCTACAGATACAGATGTGTTATCTCTATGCACGTTAGGGTTACGTAGTTCAGAGTGTCTATGGTTAGGGCATGTTATAGTTAAGCTTCATTTATCCGGCGCTGGTTTACAACAGCAAAACTTCTGTAATCTGCCCCTCCATAATCCGCCAAACTCGCTAATCTGCCCTACTTTCCAAAAGTGAATTATATGCATGTACTGTGTTCAAACCTCGCTAATCTGCCAACTCGGCCAATCCAGCATAAAACTGACATTCCCAATTGTGGCAGATTAGAGAGATTTCACTGTAAATGTATCAGATTCTGAAAACCTCATTTATCTGATCCTTTGCTGTGAATCCCCATTACTAAGTTGTGTACCATCTAACTTGATTCATCCAACACATTTAATGAAGGTCAGATGTGCTCAGATACAGTATAGCGGGAAATTTTGCAGAATAAAACTTTCATGAGTGGCTCCATTTCGTGATTCCCAAAATTTCAGCCAATTTTTTACTTAGGCAATGATGGCATAGTAGCTTTCCTGCGTATTGTGTGAACAAAATGGCTGAAGGTGAAGAAGTTTGCACCATTCAGACTTTTTTTTCATTCGAAGATCTGAGGTTATACTTTTGCTTAGTAACGGGTTGTCAAGCTTCAGGAGTGTATGCTCCACCTGAACGCCTCGTTTCAAGAAGTAAAAAGACGACGTATACTACAAGCTTTTTGAGAACAGTTGACAAAATCTCAGTGCCAACTACAATTGTACTAAATCGATTGCAACAAAGAACCATGGTGCAGTTACCTAGTATGTAAGATTTCGCAAATCAAACTTTTGCGAATATACTGGGGTATTTGCGAAATTCATGAAAATATTACCCCGCGAAAATTTCCCACTATACGGTAGACGAGGCCCTACCACTGTACTGTACACATATGTATCCCTAAACTACTGTACAGTTGTGTAACACCACAGGGGGTTTGAGGTGGAGAATGAGCACAGTCAGGGGTCATGTTCTAACCGGTAGATTCTCAATATGAACATGCTTGTCGGTCAAACAACCTACAATTCAGCATTGCAAAAGTGGCACATACATACAGTACTGTATGTTGTGTTTGTACTGTACAGTATGTAATAGCTAGGCAATAGCATTTTACCGCTATTGCAAAAGCTCTATAGGTGAAAATATCTGCCTACAGCACTTGCAGACTGTACGTACATGTGTACGTGTATCAAGCATGCATCTCCACTCACTCCAGTAGTTGAAGGCGGGCTCTGCAAAGGATTGGTACATTCCCTTTCATTTCAAGTGGGTAGACATCACATTGTGTCCATACCCACTCACCCCATGCTGTTAAAAATCTACTCCTTGGAAATTTGATCATTCCATCTGTTCTCACTAAGAGAGAATGGGCACTAGTGATCATAAGATATTGTGTGTGTGTGTGTGTGTGTGTGTTGTGTGTGTGTGCACGTGTGTGTGTGTGTGTGTGTGTGTGTGTGTGTGTGTGTGTGTGTGTGTGTGTGTGTGTGTGTGTGTGTGTGCACGTGTGTACGTGTGTGTGTGTGTGTGTGTGTGTGTGTATACATATATATAGTATAATAATATTGTATAATAATGTATGCGTGCACATATGTACATTGGGGCTCACTTTTCTGGTGAACATACCACTGAGCCACCTTGCGAACAGCCACAGACGGTTTGTCAAGAGGGTGACGAAACAGGAATGGATCCTGTCCAACAATGTCTTCTGTTCTATAACCTAACAGCCATTGACCTCTACAAACAAGAAAAAATGGGTAATTCATGCAACTATAACCGCTGTGGGTTACTAAACATTGCACTAAGTGCAATGTAACTTGGTTAGTAAGTATCATACCATGAAGGGCAAACAGTACAAATACTTAATACAATATCAGAGGTACTAAATATCAGAAGTACGTACTTACTATTAGTATTGTTTTCAGTACTTCACATACAAGGGAGTGAGACAGAAAGGAGTACTCACTATCCAGGAGAATGCATGTACTATCACAGGTACGTACTTACTAAGCAAGTTTGACTACATGTATTTAGATGGCAATGAAAGCTGCATACTGTTGTCCAACGCATATACGTACGTACGTACGTATTAGCTAGAAAATGATTACAGAATGTACAGGACATACTGTAAACCTGTCTTAAAGACCACCTGTCTACAGAGACCATGTAGGCTGGCTCATTGCCCACTTCAGTTGTATTAAAGCACCTCTGTACAAGGACCACCTGTCTACAGAGACCACAATTATTTGGTCCCTTGAGTGGTCGTTATTGGCAGGTTTTACTGTATCCATAAATATGCATGTTGAATAGTACTTCACTAATGAAGCTCGCACTTCTCATCAAAAATGCACACAAGCATATGAAAGGACAAAACCTGGTGATGATAAATCTAAAGGAATCTTGCCTGCAACGATTGCAAGGTACTCTTCACAGTATAGATATGCATCTCAAATGACACACAGAACAGTATTAGTATGTGTATACACAAATGTATACATATAATAATTAAGAATGCACAGTACATACATATGTATGTATAGTACTGTATATGAATGTGTATGTATGCATAATAATATGAATATACACATGTATACAAATGTAGGAATGTGTGCATGTCCACATATTATGAATGTATGTACGTATATCCATGTATGAATGCATTTAATATCGTGTACATGTATGAATGTACAAATGTTACTGAATGTACGTACATACATACATACATACATACGTACATACGTACATACATACATACATACATACATACATACATACACACATACATACACACACACATACATACATACATACACACTTACATACGTACATACATATGTACATACATGCATACATATGTACATACATACGTACATATGTACACAAAGTTGCTGGCTATGAAATTGCATGTACTGCGCATGGTACGCATGTACATACATAAGTACATATGTATCCTGTACTATACCAAATACAAGAGTTCACGTACGTATGCTGTGCATGTACATCACGTATGCATGGTGAACATGTGAGGACAACCCTCACTTTGAGTCCATATTGGTGAACACCTTAGGTGCCGTACTTGACTCAAAATCCACGTATGAGCCAATAACAATTTCTGGAAATCCAATCAGATCCTCTGTCCTACACAAGAACACCAACACAGCTGACTCTGAATGACCGTTGTCAGTATTCTTCCTGTCCCTGCTGCCAAGTGCCTTCAGCCAGCACGTGATGAACACATTCTGAACGAGACACAGGGAAGGAACAACTAGTTATATCATAGATATTCTATAAATATGTATATACAGGACACAAGGACAGACAAGATGGATAAAAAAAGTTTGAACATCTTGGAGGAAAATTATGCTTAGACTGTAACAAACTCTGGGATCCGAATAAAATGTTACAAAATACGTACGTACATTCTTTTCTTCTCTTATACAGGAAAGACTTTGTGCTGGGGGCACTAAACCTCTCCTCTATCTAGAGGGAAGATGTAGTGCTGGGGGGCACTAAATCTCTCCCCTATATAGAGGGAAGATGTAGTGCTGGGGGCACTAAACCTCTCCTCTGTATAGAGGGAAGATGTAGTGCTGGGGGGCACTAAATCTCTCCCCTATATAGAGGGAAGGTGTAGTGCTGGGGGGCACTAAATCTCTCCCCTATATAGAGGGAAGGTGTAGTGCTGGGGGGCACTAAATCTCTCCCCTATATAGAGGGAAGGTGTGGTGCTGGGGGGCACTAAATCTCTCCCCTGTATAGAGGGAAGATGTAGTGCTGAGGGGGCACTAAATCTCTCCCCTGTATAGAGGGAAGATGTAGTGCTGGGGGGCACTAAATCTCTCCCCTGTATAGAGGGAAGATGTAGTGCTGGGGGGCACTAAATCTCTCCCCTGTATAGAGGGAAGATGTAGTGCTGAGGGGGCACTAAATCTCTCCCCTGTATAGAGGGAAGATGTAGTGCTGGGGGCACTAAACCTCTCCTCTGTATAGAGGGAAGATGTAGTGCTGGGGGGCACTAAATCTCTCCTCTGTATAGAGGGAAGATGTAGTGGTGGTGGGGGCACTAAATCTTCCCTATACCCATCACTAAATCTTGGATAATAATTAAAAAAAAAAACAATTGGAATATTCTGCAACGTGTTGGTTGAATATAATTTTGGAGATGGCACTATTCTGCATCACCTTATAAAAAGTGTTCACTAATATTTTTACTAATAGCGTCTTCATGGCATATTAATGAGGAGATTGCAAGCAAGATTTAGTGCCTCCCAGCACTAAATCTTCCCTCTATATAGGGGAGAGATTTATTGCCCCATTCCACAACCATAATATGGAATATTTAGCGCCTCCCAGCACTAAGTCTTTCCAATATATACAAGAGGAATAAAATATATTTAGTGCCATTTTGTACAGAACCCAAATTCTGTGTCAGATACAAACAGTATGGTTTAGTCTTACTATATATGTGGATACATACAGAATGTGCATGTACACATGTATGTGTGTGTCTGTGTGCATGTACGCACGTATGTGTGTGTCTGTGTGCATGTACGCACATATGTGTGTGTCTGTGTGCATGTACGCACGTATGTGTGTGTCTGTGTGCATGTACGCACGTATGTGTGTGTCTGTGTGCATGTACGTACGTATGTGTGTGTCTGTGTGCATGTGCGTGAACATGTAGGCATGCCAAAGCATCTGTACAGCTGTACATACGCACCTTGTATGGCTGTTTATTTTGTTTCAAATTGGCTGATAAGTTGGACTTCATGCGAACCACAAACATGTAGCTCTTCTTCGCATTCAACATGGTTAAGATGCTCCCATCCAGCAATTCCCTCAACTGATTCACATCCTCAGAATGAACCAAGCTGGTTACAGATTCACCAACCAATTCACTCTTGAAGGGACAAAGCAGAGAGAAGACTAATATGGCTCCTTTAAAACTAAAACACACACGCACATGTATAGCACGCACACACACACACACACACACACACACACACACACACACACACACACACACATGTACAGCACGCACACATACACACACACACACACACACACACACACACACACACATGCACAGCACACACACACACACACACACACAACCACACACACACACACACACACTACCAATAATACCATGCTTCATAGTGCGCACGTGGAAAGGTACACTTCTGTGTGATGCATCACATGAATGATAGTTAACAAACAAAATGCAGTGTTGAGTACAGTAAAAGTATCTGCAAACTATTCAAATACATACGTATACGTACGTACGTGTATGCTACACAATATTATGAAGCTTTTGATTGAATGGTCCACTCTCTGACCAATGCACACTTTCACACCCTTCCACCTACCCCTCTCTCCCTCCACCTTACTATTGTACTTACACACAACAGTCCAAAACATGCATTAACATACTGTATGTAGTGT
>CAUJGJ010000258.1:878600-893600 GCA_963170055.1 Halisarca cf. caerulea | reverse complement strand
GCTCGTACAGAACACAAAAAGACTGCCACTAAATGTCTACAATGGCACTCTAGACTGGCTAAGCTGAACTAAGACTACGTGGGACAGAATGATGATTATTGTGGAACAAATACTACAATTACGATATCATAACCTTATACCATATACTCCATATACATCAGCCATATTAGTGTGTACCTCACAACTGAATGTATCACATTTTATCATACAATTCAAATATTCTGATGGCTGTAAAGCTTGCAATAATGATACCAACCTCAAATAAAATGTCCTGACAAGGGAGGTGTAGGGCCAGACCAAGAGTTTGTCAACTTAGACTTGGTTGGATTATAGATTATAATTATAAGCGGTTTATGTAATCTATGGTTGGACGACATGCACAGAGAATATAGTTCTGTCGAAAAAATAACTAATTTCTTCACTAGTACCTAGTTTTCACATTAGTTCAAAAATATATAACATACCTTTTACCTAACCTTTGAAATTCAACCTCCATTCCTAAATTTAAAGGTTTTTCTGCTGATACGTCCGATAGATCGTCACAAAGACAAAATCATAAGTTACTGCATGATTTCTTTAGCTGGGATTTACATTCACGTGACGGTCACTAGACACTGATCGTGTCCCGGATGTACGATTGCGCAAGTGTAAGTAAAGTGTGCCAGCTGTGACCCACGTTGGTACGTCGGCGCTTACGTATGTGGGTCGCAGCTGGCGTCACCCGTCATGCAAAGCTGCAGCTGGAATATTCTTGTCCTAGTCAAGGTTCTATCCAGTGGGAAGGGGGGGCACCCCAAACTCTCCAGCTTCCACCCCCAAAAAATCCAACTGTAGCGAGAAGGTCCTACATGAGTGTCTAAATCAACCTTGAATGGTCTAAAATGGCCTGAGATACCACTTTACATAACCTAAAAACTCAACCTTCCTTGGGGGTCATACCCCCAGACCCCCTACAATACCACACACACATCTGCACTGCACGAGTTTAGACATCTAGGATACCACATACTTACATACATACATTATAGCCCCTTTCAATACTACAGTTTGCACGTGATTGCTCCCCCCCCCCCTTGATTATCCTGAAAGATACCCTACTACATAGATACAATAGATACATCAAACATGATCATGTCTTGCATGGCAGGCATGCCCTGTAATACTGAAGCTCCCACCATATTTCAATCCTAGATAGAACTCGGTCTGAACATAGATTATATAATCTATGGTCTGAACCTATAGCTAGAGGTTTGCATACACATACGCATCATGCACTACTTTCACACAATTGCAAGGCTTAGCAGAATTTAAGCAAAATGCTCACTGATTCTACACCCACAGGGAATTCCACAACTCACCAAAACTCTGCATGCAAATTGTAATTTACTCCAATCACTAAACCTACAGTCAGTACTGCTAGTACAGCCGACGCCTAGCTGGGCATCAAATCACCCATCCCAAACACCAATCAAATAAAACTACAAATTAAGTGAAACATAAAATACAAATAAAGTCCGAGCACTTTGCACACAAACTACAATAAGTCAAGAATGTTCTGTTGCTCCGTTCCCACTCACAATGTTTGCATGAGAAAGATTCAGCATACATGCATATGGCCTTGAATCTATGGCATGTTTGGATTGTTGCTAAAATTGTGATGTAGACAACCCCTCATAGTCGGTGAACCAAATGAATCATCATATCTACTGCTGTCAGAGGAATCCGTGAACAGGGAAGAAATTACATCTTCTCCGACATCTTGCTGGGAAGATAATTCAGGTTGACTGGTTGGCCACGGATTCAGAATAGAGTCAATCAATTCATCCATGCTATCAGGTAAAGAATCAGAATCTGATGACAGCATCTGTTGCTGCGGTTCAGTAGAAGGGGGAGTGTGCTCACTGTCGTCAGGGCTACAGAGGGAAGCACAATTAAACAGCACAGTGCTGAGTGAATATGTATTACCACTACACATGTGTAGCTATAAAGCATGACATGGAATACATTTACAGAGTCTGACTAATAAAATGGAACTTCTGTAATCCAACACCTCCACACTGTGAAACCTCTCCAATCTGCCAACCCTGCTAATCTGCCCTCGTTTCTGAAAATAAATTAAAATGCATGTACTGAGTGCACACTGCGTTAATCCACCAGCCCCACTAATCCACCATAATACTGACAATCCCAATTGTGGCTGATCAGAGAAGTTCACTGTATAATCCAATGTTCTCTCCAATCTGACCATCTTCTGAGGTATATACAATAACCATTATAATAAGATGTGCCAAGAGTCACTCCATAGTCCGGCAACCTCAGAGTCTGTAATCTGACACAATTTTGCTGCCCCCAGAGGGCTGGATTACAGAGGTTTCACAGCACATGGTGAAATACCATTTTGTGCATACAATCAATACACAGCATATTAATCAGTAAAAGGGAAATGGTGTCCAAGAAAGATAGAAACGGAAAGTCTTAGAAAATCTGTACATCAAACCACACATGTAAATCACATATAATTGTGATGCTTACTCACCCCAAAATGGTCATCCTTCCAATCATCTTCTGAATTTGTTTCCCCTTGTATTTTGAGGGTGTTACGTGAATCCGTACCCATATCCACTGCCCCCATGCTGATAATACTCTTGTAAAGGGAACCTCAAATGTACCTTCGGTTGTTACTGCAGATCAAGGTAGTCACAAGCAGAAATTCACACTGTGCCATTCAGATGTGCTACAAGTACTTGAAACTATGTTCCAGTTACAGTGCTGTACGTACATTGCAATTGTGTACATTCATATATACAATAAATATAGTGTCACTGTGTGTGTGTGTGTGTGTGTGTGTGTGTGTGTGTGTGTGTGTGTGTGTGTGTGTGTGTGTGTGTGTGTGTGTGTGTGTGTGTGTGTGTGTGCATACATGCACATGTGTGTGCGTGCATGGTGAGATGCAGCAAGGCGATACATTCATACCAGTTTCCATAATATGCAGACTAAGCTTGCAATAAGTGTTCAACAACAGTGCATGGAATACTACAATTTCCACATACACTTTGATACTATGTTGCGTTGGCGGTCAAGTGAAGCTGCAGCATATTTGGGATGCACAAGACAATGTGGGTTCAAACCAAGCACATCTTTATCCTGATATCCCATGAGCCAAGGCATCCTGCACAAAACAGAGATAAGATGAAACCTCATGTGGAATGCCTGTGTGTGTGTGTGTGTGTGTGTGTGTGTGTGTGTGTGTGTGTATGTGTGTGTGTGTGTGCAGAGAGGTTTCCACAATTTGGGGCACTTTGCTGAGTTTGCTTTTTTACTACATAACCCATTGAAGCACACATCTACACTAAATGTAAAATACGGAATCTCTGCATTTATAATTAATTTTTATTAATGTACATACCAATATAATATTATTAGGATGTACTGTGTACGCTTAAAGTTTTGTGGGGTAAGACTTTTGCAGATCTTATATTTTAGCGATTTTCGCATTTTTATATATTAATGGACAGCCATGTCTTGCCATTGCATAAGATCCTGATCTAAATTCTTGCATGTGTAAACTTACACGAAAGGCTTCCAATCTCTGAGAACTGCAAATATAAAACCACACAAAAATTAAAGGGTACAGTCAAACTTGGTTACAAAGTCACTGTTTACAACATCAACCTTTTTACAACAACACACATGGCAGGAACAGATTCAATGGTCTCTGTATTAAATGTCCTGGTTACAACAACAACTTGGTTATAACAGCACATTTTAGTGGTACCAAGGGTGTCATTGTAAACAAGTTTGACTATACATGGTATATACCAATAGGGTATCTGTACTAGGGTGCACAAGGATAAGCCCCAGCGCATGCCTTGAGATAGTACAAGTCACAATGAAACTCACACATACAAGGACTAACAGCACTTTCATGACAATAAACATGTACATACTTGGGATCTGCTGATTGAATACGGGCATCAATTCCGAGCTGGAAATCAAGATACGCTCCCATCACTATTTCAGGGAATCCAGTTATAACAGGATCTATTCTACACAACAAGATGGCTACCATTGAGCCAGGTGTGTCCAGTTTGGAAGCTGTGCTGACTTTTTTCAAAGTACTACTGACAAAGACATGCTGTACAAAAGGCCACAAACAAATAACATACTACAGTCACAATATTCACTTGTGTATGCCTCTTGTAATATCGCAACAGGCAACCAATTTAAATTACCCTTGAAGAAATATTTTGTCAGTGAGATATTGGATCTTATAGTGTGCTTGCGTGTCTTTTTGCTTATGTTTATGTCTGTCTTTGTGTGTGTGTGTGTGTGTGTGTGTGTGTGTGTGTGTGTTGTGTGTGTGTGTGTGTGTGTGTGTGTGTGTGTGTGTGTGTGTGTGTGTGTGTGTACTATGTTTCATGTACATACATATGTGTGTATGCGTGTGTGCACATGAGTGTGTGTACATAATCAATAATCGAGACAATACTTTCACTTTAAAAGATACCGTAATACATATTACGCAAGTCCCACAAGTATTAGTGCAAAGTACCTTATATTTCACTTTCTCCTGTGATCTCACAGTGGGAGCCATCGTACACTTCATCCGCACCATCAGTGTATCAGGAGAGAGAAGATTTTTCCTCGTAACACATCTATGTAACTCCCCTCTATCCTCAGGATGTAGCAGATCTTCTATTCTACACCCCATGACATCAATCTGATGTGGGAAAGATCTGAGTGGCATAGTTGATGCTGCAATAGCATGTCGTAAATGAACATACACAACCCTATCCTACTCAATTTAATGCCCTGTTGTTATGACTTTCATTCTAGCACAAGACATGGTTAATAATAATTAATGTCATGTTACATAGCATGAATGGGACATGGAAATCATGTAGCAGTGAAAGGTTAATATTACTATATATACTGTGTAGTAAATACATTAATTGAAATACCATTCCCATCATTCACATCAAGAGCATTGTTTACTGAGCAAATGACATTGTAGTCTCATATCCAGCCCCATTCTCACGTAATGGCTCACACATGTGAGAAATTTCCCATGTATGTGAGCCATTACGTGAGAATGGGGCTGGGTACGTGACTAATGACTAGGCCTGAGCCAATTATTCACCAAGCATCACCTATTATTTTATTCAATTATTCCTCCAAACTCCACCTATTCTTCTTGAATACACACCCTGTTATTCAGCTGAAATGCCCTCCTTAGATGATGGTTTATGCACCGTAACTTTGTTGCTATAAAGTTTTTACATAAATTATAAGACCTCAGACAGCAGACGACACAATATGTATACTCATACTTCATACATTGCAGCACACATGATGTATTCTTGTGCATTACTTCCTATTGTGACAGAAAGAGTCATTTAAAGGGGTAGGAAACACATTCTATGCCGTGCTGATCTGCCATTTTGTGCTACAATCTTTATGAAGCTCCCTATTATTTGCGAATTATTCCTGATTCACAGAGGTACCTATTATTTGTGAAATTATGTGCACATAATTGGCTCAGGCCTACTAATGACACTGTGGACATGTGGCATTTATGGAAACACTGAAACCTCTGTAATCCGACATCTCTATAATCTGAAATTCTCTCTAATCTGACCATGTATTTGATGAGATACAGTCACTATACTACGTATGGTTAAGAGTCACTCTGTAATCCAACAACCTCCTAATCCTACATGTTTTTCAAGCCCCATTTAGTGTCAGATTAGAGAGGTTTCACATTACATAACTTCACAAGTGCCCAAACACTATAATCCAACAGCACCAAAACACATGAAAAACGATGTCCATATATGGGATACAAAGCTCTGTATCCATTTTGTAATTTATATATGAAGACGCAATGATACTGGGTCCCACAACAAAAATATGATGGACACTGCACACTCTATAGTGGGACTCCTTCTAGGTTATGGATTAGCCTTTCACTGTCTTCTGTTACTGTCTTCTTTAAACATGGGGCTATGTATTGTTGTAAGAAAAAGGTCCTGAAACAAAGTAGTCTGCCTTTGTATGTCATTGTGCATGTACACTTAAACTTGTTGGCTTCCCAACTAGTATAATTCCCATGTTAGTCTACATTCCACTGTGTTTTTGCTGTGAAACACTTGTACACGAATAAGAGGAGCACATGATAGTAGAGTATAGCACTGAAGTTTCAGAACTAGCAACAAATTTAATACTCAACTCTTAGTAGAATATGATACACTTACAACGTGAGGTCCAACCAGCTCTTTGATGTTGGGTGTTACATACAGTATGGTGCCATCCAAATCCACAATCATCACAAAGCCATGTAAATCCTACACAAAGTATTGTTTCCAAGTACAATAGTACTACAAAGGGCAACTTGAAGGCATTTGTAACGAAACTCACATTTATAGAAGGATTCTTCAAACTAAACTTTTCTTCTACCGTAGGCAATTAAAGATAAATTTAGAAGTGGTCATTGCAATTGGTGACACACACACACACACACACATACACACACACACACACACACACACACACACACACACAAACACAAACACACACACGCACATACACTGCATATACGAACACACACACACACACACACACACACACACACACACACACACACACACACACACATACACACAAACACACACACACACACAACGCATGACACACAAATGTAATAGTGACACACAAATGACTAAACAAAAATGAAGAACCTACATGTATGCACATCTATCTACAAATGTAATACATATCACCACTTGTAAATATACACACCACAAATGCATCACTAACACAGAAGCATTTTGTCATGGCAGAACCTTTTCGCCTATTCACTCACATATGTACGTACAAATCTGCTGTATGCATACATACTACACACAGATGCACATATTCTCACTTACTTGTGAAAAACAATTCTCGCGTTCTCAGGAAACTGACTACAGCTCGCAGGAGTGCTAGCTGGCTGACCCTCTCACCTGGATACTGTGGAACGGGAAGACACTTGTGCAGATCTTGAAACAGTGCAGCTTCATTCTGTCTCTTTGTCTGGTGGTAGTCAGCATTCTCTCTGTTTTAGATTCACATGGTAAAAGAAGACAGTTTCACAACAACCAGCAAATCAGCGGATTTTACATACTCACACACAAACAAGGTACTACATGAAGGGAGGAATTTCAGACAGAAAGAATAACGTGCAAATTTAAAATATGTACACGTGTGCTGCAATTGTAATGTGCGCTGTCAGTGTAGAGCATGCGTTGTATAATCCATCTAATTGTTAGTCACAGTGAGATGCATGTTGCAAAACATCGTTCTGTTTGGGGGCCATGAAAGTTAAATATATTGGTGAATACATTTAATTATCCCATGATGACATTATACCTGAGTGGCCGAATGGAGAGTATGCTTATACCTTGTCTACAATTGGGCCAGTACTGTTTAACTGAAAGCCTGACTATAGTCGTAATTGTTACCACTCATTTTAACTTACACACTTCTATTGCCAGGAAAGCCCTGGTCAGGCGAGCTAAATCATCCCTGGGGGGGGGGGGGTATCTATAGTGACACTAAGCATGGAACTGTTGCTCAGTTTCACCATAGATACTACATACTACTGTACGTAGTATATAGTGTCTATGGTCTAACCATATATTATACTCCAACAACTATGGTCTAACGAGGTAGACCATGTTAGCCAATAGTACGCTAACGCAAATTCAGATCATTCATCGCATCGTTTGACCACAAATAGTACAAACGTACCGTACACGCCGTCTGTGGGACAGTATCGAGTATTTACGGATAGCTACACCACGCAACTCGCTACATACTTGGCGAAGAAAGACTTATCATACAACAACACAAGAGAATCATTAACCAGAAAAGTAATCTCCAGGTTAAGGCAGTGAAAAATACGCACCGGTATACACAGCTACAGAAGGTTTAACCTTTTTCTAGGATGCCGGATAGCTGAAGACGAGCTTTGGTTGTTCATATATAAGCTTCTTGCCTTCTGTGTTGCCTGAATCCCACGCTGTGCGTTTCTTGTGCGTTCACGCGTTTGTACCGACGCCACTCAGAGCTGCAGTACATGTACATGCAGAGGTGCTAAACTAAGATTGCATCAATGATCAAACCAAATGATGCATACCTTCACAAATTCTCATGCAGGTTACGAAACAATACGTAATACATAAACGATTTTTTAGAGTTGAGGTTATATAGGAAGTGAGCATGATAATACTTCCTACACAAAATATAATATTACTGGTATTTGGCATTAGCATTAATTTAATCTATTATATATATCTAGGTGTAGCACCATGCCGCACCTTTATCCGGGGGGGGGGGGGGGGTAAATTGTGATTCACATCATTATCACATGGATTTCTTCTAAAGCTAAATCTTTGTAATCAATTCGACCATGAAGTACTTTATTCTCTCTCTCTCGTTCCCAGTAAGGGGGCAGTTCTTGATCTGGTCTTGAGTACAAAGTACATGTTTAGCCACCCCGATACCCTATTTCAGTCATGCAATTATATGGTTAATTTGAAAAACAGTCTGTAAAATGCACTAATAGTGATTACGTAATCGACAAATGGTGACTTTTAACGGTGACAACCAGACGAGCTTGATCAGGCTATTTTAAGGCGGAAGGATTATTTTTGCTATCTATTGTCATTGGTGAATTTTAAAAAAAGTACAATAAATTAATTGTATGGAGTATTTTAAGGAGTGAATAGTTCCCAATATTGCTGTGGGGAATGTTAATTATTATATATTGCCATGCATATCATACACATGCATGATTTTAGTAACTCTTAGCTGGCAATATACAACTATACCTTCTTTCCCCCCCACTATTTCAAAGAAACTGGCCATGGTCCATGCAGCAGTTGCCGGCCTGTCACACAATCACATATAGACCACTGATATACATGTCCAATCCGCTATGCGTGCACATAGGCATGAATGCATGCATGCATGTGCACTGTATATACTGTAATAATAATGCTTCTGTTCAGCGGTGGGCTGCATATACTTCTAAAATAAGGCCGATCCTTGCTTGGTATCCTAAGGCTTATATATAATTGCGATGAATAAATGTCTCCGACCTATTTTATAGCTGGAATTTAAGATGTGGTGGCATGCAGTTATAAAGGCTAAAATATGAGTTAGGTTGTATAAAATTTTAAAAAAAGGAAACTTTAAGAATATACTGAAAAATTTTAATAAAATTAATACCATACATAGATATCATAGAGAGTACATCAAATGCATGGCTAATTAAACAATGAACATAAAAGATCATCTTCAAGAGTATCTGGCAGTGAGTACTAAATGCTATCACTGGAAAAATCACTAGTATGAAGCTGAGATGAATCATCACTGAGTTAGGTTGTATAAAATTTTAAAAAAGGAAAGAATATATTGAAAAATTTTAAATTAATACCATACATAGATATCATAGAGAGTATACATCAAATGCATGGCTAATTAAACAATGAACATATAAGATCATCTTCAAGAGTATCTGGCAGTGAGTAAATGCTATCACTGGAAAAATTACTAGTATGAAGCTGAGATGAATCATCACTGAAAAAACCAGAGGATTCACTATTATGGGTCAAAGACTTATGACTTGGTGACAAGGTGCCTGAAACTGGTTCACTATTGCAAAGGGTGGTAGCACCTGGAAGAGCAGGTGGAGTTGTACTTGAAGACAGAAAATCATCGATAAGTTGGCCCACACTGTCAGACATGTTTGTTGACTGGGTCCACTGGTGCAGTGTGGAAGTTGGGGGAGTGAAAATACTGTCATCGGGACTACAGAGAAGACAATAGAAGAACAACAATTATGCTGTCTACAGCTGCACAGATTACTAGGGCCCCATTTACACGTATCCGGATACCCTTGTAAACGTATACTTTTGAAGACGTTTACACAGACTATTTACACGAAAACGCCGAAAACGTATAAGCAAATGTGGATACTTCGTAAATGGATACCTGAGTGGATACTCTATAAACGCATACATCGATCGTTTCGATCGTTTTCGTGTAAATAAGTTGTAAACACATTCAAAAGTATACGTTTATATAGGTATCTGGATACGTGTAAATGGGGCCTAAGTCTTATAAACTGTAACAGTGAATGAGAATATGCACTATAATAAAAACTCATGTTACCATATCTGATTGATGAAACTTGGAAAGTTTTCCTAATGTGTAAGTCCATCATACTGTAAATTCCTTTTAAGTAACTTTTTAACCCCAACCAACCCTCTCTACTCATCCTTTTTACTGGAATCACTTATTAGTTGTGTGGTGGTACCCCCTACTTCACTGATAATTTTGACCCCTCCTCCCCAATTGAAGATATTCCAAATGTATCTCGTACTGCACTCACAACTTCATACCCACCCACCCACCCACCCACCCACACACACACACACACACACACACACACATGCACACACACACACACACACACACACACACACACACACACACACACACACACACACACATGCACACACACACACACACACACACACACACACACACACACACACACACACACACACACACACACACACACACAAACACCACACCACACCAGCACACACACAGCATGCATGCACACACACACACACACACACACACACACACACACACACACACACACACACACACACACACACACACACAAGCATACACACATGCACACACATACACAAGCATACACGCATGCACACACATACATCATACACACATACATGTGCAATATACATACATACGCATAGCTACACATGTACACAGCAATAATGAGCTTCATTCTTCACACTCACCCCAATATTTCTACACGTCCAGTAGCAAGAGCAATCTTTCCATCTTCGATGACAAGTGGTGACAGATGAATCGATGCCCATAGCCACTGACCCCAAGCAGACAGAAAACGTGTCCACGAAACCTTTATCACACCTTCTTTCAGTACTGTGATAGGACGCAATCAATAAAATGCAAATATCATAGACACAATGTGCATACAACAAAACTCATCTACAACGGCCACTCAAGGGACCAAGCAATGGTGCAGTCTCCTACAGACAGGTGGTTCTTTTACTGAGGTGCAGTTACATTGTTGGTGCATAGAGGAGCCGACAGTGGTCACTATTGACAGGTGGTCTTTCTATACAAGTGGTCTTGAAGACAGGTTTTACTGTATGAAATTCACTTCAAACTGCCAATTAGCAATTATTGCACATGGAAATGTTGGTATTATCAATCAAACTCAGAGGAAGGCTAACACAATTAAAGCTTGATACAAACCATGCACTGCCACGATAATCTTCTTAATTTGATAACACAACCATGCATGTGGGACACCACATACGCTGTACTATACATACACGTGCATCAGGAAATTCTGGCAGTACAAAAATTTCATGGTTATTTAGCCTCATTTTCGAGTCATAAATTTTCATGGAAAAAAACAAGTGATTCGAGTTTAAAAACTCGTGAGCCGCCCACGGCCCTGGAAACTCGAATCGCTTGGAAATCGTCTTCAAAGAACTCTTCTGGTCGAAAAGGCTCTTCGCTGATAAAATCAGAAGCAAACAAATGAATTTTACCGAAATATAGCCGAAAGATTATGTACCGACTTTGCGTCCGCCATGTTGTTGACATATATATATACATATATATATATATATATATAGACACCGTTCCGGATGTTCCGGACACTTCCGGTGAAAGTAAAAACAATATAGGGCCACCTTCCGGCGGCCAAAAAAATTGAAATTCATGGTCTCTGGCTTCAGATTACTCACACAATTAGTTCTCATTATCAGAAATTCTCCTCAATAATCAGGATATCCAGCAAAGCAAACCAAGCAGGGCTCTGGGTTCACAATTTGTCTTTAGAGTGATTGTCTTAACAAGGTCTTGCAGCACTTATGTACAAAATCTAATCTCCTACTGTACACAAACTGACTGGGAACACAACGTACATCTCTGTTGTATAATACGGTGTATACTCGAAGTTTCATTCAATGGAAGTCTTTCATCCGGGTGCTTGAAAATCAATGGACATCGATTGAGCATGTCTTCTTCATGGTATCCCAAAAGCCAAGGTACTCTACAGACACCAGCAAAGAGAATGATTTCCCATAAGTATATGTATACCAAAACACATGCATGTCAGAAGCTAGAGTTGCACAAACTAAGGATATTTTCATACCCATCTATGATAATTACAGTGTTCTCCCCAGCAATACTCAAGCATTATAGTGCTCCCGGCTATATCCTTTCAAAGTTGAGCGCTATGCCTTCACCTAGCTGCTATTCCTTTATGTGCCTTCATTGCTATGGGTTCTGTATAATTATTTCCTGTGGGTGAAGCCACACAAGTGACAAGTTCAGTCCTCTGTGGTGAAGCCATTAAGTGCATTACAGTGGAGGGGGGGAGGTGGAGTGGATCCTTGCATGCTGGCCTGAAAGAAGTGGATCTGTAGGGGGTTGGGGGGCATCCTCCCCCAAGAAATGTTTGAAATTCAGGCTTAATTTTACTGTATTCTAGGCAAGATACAATGCAAATTAGTGGCAAAATTTATTACTGTACTGCAGCTGTTGTACAAGTAGTAGTGTACAATAATCAATTGAAATTGAATGAAGTGTTTCCCTATAGTATAAGGTATGACCACTTGCAAAAGAAGCAGTAACAAAAACAATGACCTGGCATAAGCTGTTTGTAAAGAGATGAAGTATTTAGTTAATTACACAGAAAATTTTAGTCAACAGGGTTGACCAAGGACATGCTTGCCAGATGGCTGGCTATATAAAAGAAGTCTATGACATCAGGCCTGTTAGCCTTCAAGTTGGTAGCCCGGGACATTTTATAGCTAAGACTATAAAAGTAGAAATAATACAGGCTTTAAGCTTACTAGGGGTGAGGGCGGCCTTCGGCCGCCTCACCCCTAGTTCGGGTGGCGGGTGCAACCCTTCTATCGAGTGAAGAGGTTGTATCAAGTGAATTAATCAATCTGTTTGAGTGTCATCAAGAATAAGGTCATAGTCTAGTTAGTTAGTCACACGGGTGCAACTCGTATGTCAAGTGTATAGTAGTTACATAAAATGCAGTTCTTGCATTCAAAATAGCTTCAAATTTGCTTTTAAGTATCACACACACACACACACATACACAGGTACACACACACACACACACACACACACACACACACACACACACACACACACACACACATACACACACACACACACACACACACACACACACACACACACACACACACACGCACCGCACATGTACACACATACACATACACACACACTTCTCACACCTCTCTCCCTCCCTCCTTCCCCCTTCCTTTTCTCCCTCCCTCCCTCCCTTCCCCTCACACACGTACACACACGCACATGTGCACACACACGCACGCATATACGCACACCATATACACACGCATGCGCGTGCACACACACACACACACACACACACACACACACACACACACACACACACACACACACACACACACACACCACACCACACCACATCCCACCCACTGCAATTTGCTATATGGATAGAATTAGAGTATTGTGCCACACATACTTGTTGCATTGGTGTTATAGCCCAATTTTCATTGACTGTGTGTGTTTTCTGTCGTGTTTATGAATCAGTTATTTTGTACAATGTTCAAGTTTTGCCACGCATGCGTGTCAGCGCAGCGTATCGTGTATTCCCCGAAAAATTCCGTATACCGCACACATTGTTGAAAATGGCCGATTTCCCCGAGGCAGGTTATAGCCGCTCACGTTTTGAGGAGAGACCGCTTTCCGCTATATAGTTAATATCACTCTCAGACTGTCGTATCGATAATCTGCGGTGGCCATAAAGTGATCGCTTTCTTTTCCTAGGAGGAGTTACCGGACAAAGGATTGTAAAGGAAAAGCCGTATAATTGTCCGCTTTCGATCGTAAACTAAATATGGCGCCTCGTAGCCAAGTACGGGCAAATTTCTAAAATCCTTCATTTCGCAAGCAAACGGAGAGAAACCCCTTCGAGGTCACTCACCGAATAGCGCTAGGAACGTTGGTAAAAGTCCGCTGCGAATTCTTCGCACGGTTCGTTAGATTAGTGCGAACAAAAAATCGGCCTACCTCCATTATAATAAGATAGTTCAAAATTCAGCTGTGTGCTCAGACTCAGCTTTTCACAAAGGTGATAGATTTTGTGTTTAGCTGATCATGATCAGCAGAAGTTTGAACCTTAATTGCATGCACTTGCGTGGGTGTTATTTAGAGTACCGTATGTGTTCCAATTAGTGTGCCTCTGTAATGATGGTGCCTCTTCGACTCAAAGGTAATATTTTTCCTTCTAAAGAAGAGCCTCCAAGACAAGGAATTTATGTTTTGGAGGCCCTTAGTAATTGGAATCCTCCTGACTGGTAAACTGTAGCAAAGGAATACAAGTCACGGGTGTTGGTTAAACCCCTCTCTCATGCAATCAACATCTCTCCATTTCAAGGCTCCCATCTGAGTGTGTTTGTAGCCATGATAACCGTGCAAAACATAATCTATGTGTGGGCTCGACGGGCCGCTATTTTATATTGATCGAAAATTCGTTCTAATTACTAAGCGTCCTTTTAATGATGGCTCCTGGCGGCGCTTGGACGTATTTGTATTGATTTTTACTCCTTTCTAAAGAAGCACCTCCTGCTCCAATATTTTATTTTTTGGGGCGTGCTAATTGGAACAAGTATGGTGCAGTAAACTGGGGCCATGAAGGGTGTAGTAGACTTGTTACAAGGTTTTGACAACTTTTCTAGCCCTTGTTAAGGCTGATCACTATTAGCTCTGGTGCTGCTGGTACCATGAAAACGGCTAGTGGACAGAGAATAAACAATAGAGACTTTTCAAACAAAAGCAAATATCATAATGATTCAGTGCCATCTT
>CAUJGJ010000258.1:863600-871100 GCA_963170055.1 Halisarca cf. caerulea | reverse complement strand
TCATGGAATTCCTCAACGATGAGACAAGATTGAAGAGAGCAAACTTCAATCACAGATTCAATAGTATGGGCTACATGTACTGCACTTAATCAAGCAAAATGACAATGTAGACAGCATTTGCGACATGATACATAACTTCACAAGTGTCCAAAGACTATAGACACAAATGCAACAGCATCAAAACACAGGAAAACAAGGTCCATATACAGAACATAAAGCCCTGTATTCTGCAATGTATTATAATATTATAATGATGCACTAATATACCGTGTTTATAGGGACAAAAATATGACGGATGGTGCACATTCTGTAGTGAGACCCTTTTCTGAGTTATGGATGAAGCGAAGTAGTTCATCTTCATACATCATTGTGCATGTTTTGGTGTCACATACAGTATGGTGCTGCATGCCCAAATCTACAGTCATCACAAAACTGCTCAAATCCTACTCAAAGTATTGGTTCCGAGTACAATAGTACTACAAAGGGCAACTTTAAGGCATTGGTAAAGAAACTCACATTTATAGAAGGATTCTTCAAACTAATTTTTTCTTCTACCAATATTATATGATAGGCAAAGGTTAATTTAGAAGTGGTCATTGCAATTGGTCTGATTTGGCTAACACATACACACACCAACAAACACACACACACATACAAACACACACACACACACACACACACACACACACACACCGTATGACACACAAAATGTAACAGTGACACACAAATGACTAAACGAAAATGAAGAACATACATATATGCACATCTATCTACAAATGTAATACATATCATCACTTGTAAATATACACACCACAAATGCATCACTAACACAGAGGCATTTCGTCATGGCAGAACCTATTCGCCTACTCACTCACATATGTACGTACAAATCTGCTGTATGCATACATACTACACACAGATGCACATATACACACTTACTTGTGAAAAACAATTCTCGTGTTCTCAGGAAACTGACTGCAGCTCACAGGAGTGCCAACTGGCTGACCTTCTCACCTGGATACTGTGGAACAGGAAGACACTTGTGCAGATCTTGAAACAGTGCATCTTCGTTTTGTCTCTTTGTCTGGTGGTAGTCAGCATTCTCTCTGTTTTAGATTCACATGGTAAAAGAAGACAGTTTCACAACAACCAGCAAATCAGCGGATTTTACATACTCACACACAAACAAAGTACTACATGAAGGGAGGCATTTCAGACAGAAAGAATAACGTGCAAATTTAAAATATGTACACGTGTGCTGCAATTGTAATGTGCGCTGTCAGTGTAGTGCATGCGTTGTAATCCATCTAATTGTTAGTCACAGTGAGATGCATGTTGCAAAACATCGTTCTGTTTGGGGGCCATGAAAGTTAAATGTATTGGTGAATACATTTAATTGTCCCATGATGACATTATACCTGAGCGGCCAAAATGGGGAGCATGTTTATACCTGGTTTGCGATCAGGCCAGTATTGTTTTGTTGAAAGCCCGACTAGTCGTAATTGTTACCATTCATTTTAACTTACACATTTCTAATGCCAGGAAAGCCCTGCATGGTCAGGCGTATGGAATGCCAAACGGTTCAAAATTGGTCTGGGCAAAATACGACGTGTACGTCGTCATATGACGACTTCTGATGCATAATGCACGCTGTGTGAGACATTGTAATATCACGATGTGTGCTGTGTGAGACGTCGCAAAATCACAACGTGGAATACTGCGTGCTGTGTGAGACATCGTAATATCATGACGTGGAATACTGTGTGCTGTGTGAGATGTCGTATATTACGACGTGGAATATTGTGTGCTTTCCAAGAAGGCCTGATATTGCAGGTAAGTATAATCCACGTTATTAGGATGTTGAAATATTACGATGTTGTTCGGAGTTAAATTCTATAGTACTGCTGATTCAGAAGTTCAATTCAGATTGTCATTTTAATTCCCTCTGAATTGGCACAATATATGCATGCTATAATTATTTGTTGAGACAATGATTGTAACAGTTGAGTACTTTCAAGCGAAAGCTGCTTGCAATTGCATGTCTGTTAGTGGTTGTATGTGTGTGTGTGTGTGTGTGTGTGTGTGTGTGTGTGTGTGTGTGTGTGTGTGTGTGTGTGTGTGTGTGTGTGTGTGTGTGTGTGTGTGTGTGTGTGTATGTGCATAACTACAGTAACTATATATGCATGTGTGTGTAGTGCAGGTATGCGAGCACTTTCGAGCGAAAGCTACTTGCATGTCTGTTAGTGGTTGTGTGTGTGTGTGTGTATGTGTGTGTGTGTGTGTGTGTGTGTGTGTGTGTGTGTGTGTGTGTGTGTGTGTGTGTATGTGCATAACTACAGTAACTATATATGCATGTGTGTGTAGTGCAGGTATGCGAGCACTTTCGAGCGAAAGCTGCTTGCATGTCTGTTAGTGGTTGTGTGTGTGTGTGTGTGTGTGTGCATGTGTGTAACTACTGTACATGTGTGTGTGTGTGTGTGTGTGTGTGTGTGTGTGTGTGTGTGTGTGTACGTGTGTGTGTGTGTGTGTGTGTGTGTGTGTGTGTGTGTGTGTGTGTGTGTGTGTGTGTACATGTGCGTATTTGGCTGGCTGTGCGTACATGTGTATGTGTGTGTGTGTTGTGTGTGTGTGTGTGTGTGTGTGTACATGTGTGTGTGTGTGTGTGTGTGTGTGTGTGTGTGTGTGTGTGTGTGTGTGTGTGGGTGGGTGGGTGGGTGGGTGCATGCACGTGTGTGTGTGTAAAGTACTCAACTGTTAGAATCATTGTCTCATCAAATTATAATAATGATGACAATCTGAATTGAACTTCTGAATCAACAGTACTATAGAATTTACATCCGAACAACGTCGTAATATTTCAACGTCCTAATAGCGTGGATTATACTTACCTGTAATGTCAGGCCTTCTTGGAAAGCACATAATATTCCACATTGTGATATTACGATGTGTCACACAGCACACAGTACTTCTTGGAAAGCACGTAGTATTCCACGTTGCATGTGATATTACGACGTCTCACACAGCACACAGTATTTTTTTCACAGTAATAATAGAGCACGCAGTATTCCACATCGTGGTATTACGACGTCTCACACAGCGCGTAGTATTCCACGTCGTGATATTACGATGTCTCACACAACGCGCATTATGCATTAGAAGTCGTCATATGACGACGTACACGTATTTTGCCCAGATCAATTTTGAAACGTTTGGCATTCCATACAGGCGAGCTAGATCGGGGGGGGGGGTATCTATGGTGACACTAAGCACGGAACTGTTGCTTAGTCTCACCATAGATACTACATACTACTGTACGTAGTATATAGTGTCCATGGTCTAACCATAGATATTATACTCCAACAACTATGGTCTAACGAGGTAGACCATGTTAGCCAATAGTACGCTAACGTAAATTCATGCAGGTCTCAAAACACAGTGCAGCGTTTGACCACAAATAGTACAAGCATGCCGTCTGTGGGACAGTATTGAGTATTTACGGATAGCTACACCACGCAACTCGCTACATACTTGGACTAGAAAGACTTATCATATATACAACTATGATACAACAACACAAGAGAATCGTTATAACCAGTCTGAAAGGTAATCTCCAGGTTAAGACGGAAGAAAATACGCACCGGTATACACAGATACAGAAAGTTTAACCTTTTTCTAGGATGCCGAATAGCTGAAAACGAGCTTTGGTTGTTCATAAGCTTCTTGCCTGCATACAATCTACGTTGCCTGAATCCCACGCTGTGCGTTTCTTGTGCGTTCACGGTGTGCATGTACCGACGCTGCAGTACATGTATGTACATGGAGAGGTGCGGAACTAAAATTGGATCAATTATCAAACCAAATGATGCATATACCTTCACAAATTCTCAAATTACTAAACGATTACTTTATCATTATTAGAGTTGAGGTTAGGAAGTGAGCATGATAATATTTCCTACACAAAATATAATAATTAATACTGGTATATAATTTTATCTATTATTATATCTAGGTGTAGCACCCATGCCACACCTTTGTCCGGGGGGAAAAAATTGTGATTCGCATCATTATGGACTTTCTTCTAAAAATAAATTTTTGTAATCAATTTGACCATGAAGTACTTTATTCTCTCTCTTGTTCCCAGTAAGGGGCAGTTCTTTATCTGGTCGTGAGTACAGTGTGCATGTACGCCACTCCCCTATTTCAGTATGCAATAGCAACAGTACTGTAGTGACCTCTCCTGTACTGTAAAACGCGCAAAAAGTGATTACACAATCGAAAAATGGCGGCTGTTAGCGGTGACTATAATACCGGACGAGCTTGATCAGGCAATTTCAAGGTGGAAAGATTACTTTATATGTTTTCATTGGTGAATTTAAAAAATGAAAGCAATTGTACACCAATATTTTACGGAGTGAATAGTTTCCAATATTGCTGCAGGGGATGTTATTAATCATATAATTATTTGCCACACTGACATGCATGCATAATCTAGCTTGGCAATATAACTAACTTCATTTTTTCCCACTATTTTGAAAAATATTGGTCAATCCAGTAGTTGCCAGCCTGCCACACAATTATAGACCATATACATATCCAATATCGCGTGTGCACAAAGGCACGAACGTATGCGTGTGCACTGCATATGATAGTAATGCTTCTTTTCAGCTGTGCATGGGCTATATTTAAAGTTCAATCCTTGCTTAATTAATTGTATCCTAAGGCATATAATTGTGATGAATGTCTCCAACCTATTTTATCGCTGCAATTCAAGATATGGTTTGCCGGCAGTTACTATAAAGGCTACATGAGTTACAGGACCGGTTGACAATGTATTCATTGAACAATAATATTTATTATAATAAATTAATACAGAGAAAGTATACAAAAGTCAAAGTACTTGTGACATACATACATACTATAGAGAGTACATAAAAGGCTAATCAAACAATGAACATAAAAGATCATCTTCGAGAGTATCTGGCGGAGAAAAAATGTTATCACTTGAAAACTCTATACTATGAAGTTGAGACGAATCATCACTGAAACAACCAGAGGATTCACTAATATTGGTTAAGGACTTATGAAGGTAACTTGGTAACAAGGTGCCTGAAACTGGTTCACTATTGCAAAGGGTGGTAGTACCTGGAAGAGCAGGTGGAGTTGTACTTGAAGACAGAAAATCATCGATAAGTTGGCCCACACTGTCAGACATGTTTGTTGACTGGGTCCACTGGTGCAGTGTGGAAGTTGGGGGAGTGAAAATACTGTCATCGGGACTACAGAGAAGGCAATAGAAGAGCAACATTTGCGCTGTGTACAGCTGCATGGATTACTAAGTTTTACTAAAACAGTGAATGAGAATATGTACTACAATAAAACTCATGTTACAGTATCTGATTAATGAAACTTGTAAAGTTTACCTAATGTGTAATATTCGCACAGATCATACCGTGAAACCTCTATTATGTAATTTTTAAACCCCATCCCCTCTAGTCATTCTGAAACCACTGGAACCACTTACTAGTATACCATATGGTGGTACCCCTAGTTCACTAATAATTTTAACCCTCCACCTCCCCCCCTCTCAACTTGAAGATATTCTAAATGTAGCATATACTGTATACACAATCTCTCTCTCTCACACACACATACACACACACACACACACACACACACACACACACATGTGTGTGTGTGCAACACACATACGTATATGCATAGCTACACAGTCATGTACACAGAAATAATGAGCTTCATTCTTCACACTCACCCCAAGATCCCTATACGTCCAGTAGCAAGAGTGACCTCTCCATCTTCGATGAGAAGTGGTGACACATGAATTGATGCCCACAGCCACTGACCCCAAGCTGACAGAAAACGTGACCACGGAATCATAATCACACCTTCTTTTTGCACTGTGATTGGACAACAATCAAGAATACTACAATAACCATAGACACAGTAAAGCCTGTCTACAGCAATCACTTAAGGGACCAATTGATGGTGCCGTCTTTACAGACAAGTGGTCCTTGTATAGAGGTGTAGTTACTGTAGTATTATTAAAGTGCCCTTAGAGCAGCTGACAGTGGTCACTATAGACAGGTGGTCTTTCTATACAGGTTTTACTATATGAATTCAAACTGCCAAACAGTAATTGCACATGGAAATGTTAGCATTGATCAAACTCAGGTGAGGTAACACAGTTTAATACAGTCAAACTTGGCTACAAAGTCACTGTTTACAACATCAACCTCTTCACAACAACACGCATGGCAGGGACTGATTCAATGGTCTCTGTACAAAATGCCCTGGTTACAACAACACCTTGGTTATAACAGCATATTTTAGTGGCACCGAGGGTGTCGTTGTAAACAAGTTTGTCTGTATGTAGGTTTGATATGAACCAAGTCTCCTCATTCCAATAGCACAGCCATGCATGTGGGCCACCACATACATACATACATATATATTATATATATATATATATATGTTGCACTGTACATAATCCCAACCTTGACAACAGATGTTATGAATACACTCACACAGAAATGCATGTACAGCTAAGCCTCATTAAGACAAACTTTAGGGGACCCATACAATTTAGTTCTCATTATCAGAATTTTCCTTAAAATCAGGACATAAAAGACATGTACAGGACTACAACAACCAAACAGGGCTAAAACCATAGATTGTGTTAAGCGGAAATTCTGTCTTTAGAGTGATTGTCTTAATGAGGTTCTATGCCACTTATGTACAAATCTCCTATTGTACACAAATAACTGGTGAAGCAACGTACGTCTCTGGTGCATAATACGGCGTATGTTCACGGATTCATTCAATGGAAATCTTTCATCCGGGTGCCTAAAAATCAATGGACTTTGATTGAGCATGTCTTCTTCATGGTATCCCAAAAGCCAAGGTGCTCTGAAGACACCAGCAAAGAGAATAATTCCCGTAAATATGCATATACCAAAACCCATGCACATCACAAGCCAGAGCTACACAACAAAAACCAAGTGAACCAAAAATGAATCAAAATTGATCAATATGGGCATCGGCATACATGGTTACAAACTAAGGATAGTTTCATACCCATCTATGATAATTACTGATATGTGGCTACTTTTCTGTAGCATTTGTTGTTCTGCAATGCATCATTGATGAACTGGTGCATTGATAGTAACTAGTACACTAAAAATGCAAACGATTACTGTCCTCTCACTTTGAGTCCACTTCACATATGCAATAAGTCCGCTGATCAACCACCAGGGAAAAGGATGATCCGATGACAATTTCTGGAAATCCAATGTGAAATTCTGTCTTACACAGCATCACAGCTGCCACTGAGCTCTTCTGGTCTGATGATGTGGGAGGGTTGAATCTCTTTAGCCGAGAGGTAACAAATACACTCTGCAATAGTAAGCAAACATACGACATTGACAAAATAGTATTGGGTAATATACGTACGTATGTATATACTGAATAAATAGTATAATATAT
>CAUJGJ010000258.1:848600-851100 GCA_963170055.1 Halisarca cf. caerulea | reverse complement strand
AATAGTGAGGGGGCAGGGCCCCTTTGGCCCCCTGGTTCCCTGCTTTTACATAATGCTAATTCTGTATAAACTTTACTTTTCCTTGACATAAAATTATAAGTTAATTCGATCTGCAATGAATTAAAAATGTCTATATAACAGTAGCTGGTATATAGCACGTTCAAGTTTGTATCGATCTATATACGTACATAACTGGGATATGATGGCATATCTAGTAATTATCAATAGCATGTCAAGGACCTGACAAATAGTTTGAGAATTAATAAAATGACAGAATGTTCATGGAAATGGCCATACGCTCTCTGGCGTAGAAGTGGATGAATTTGAGTTACTATATAGCCAATCTAGATCGGTGTCCACAGAGATATGTATTGAAGGACTCCTGTTTGAGTTGTTGGAGGAGAGATCAGAGTCTGGTTCATTCTTGCTACCAACACTGGTCGCACTCGGGCTACTGACATCACTATTCCGTGAAACACCATCTTTCACCTGGTGATTAGTGTGCTCTGGTAGGTTTGCCTGTTCCGTATCAAGGTTAATACTTCGGCCTAGGTCTATGCTAGTCCCTCCTCTCATATTTCTAGACAGGTAAGATGAGGGAGAAGGCTGGGCAACGTGGCTGTCTGCTGGTCTATGGTGAGAGAATAAACAGTGGAAGCAACTGTTACAGTTGGATGACAGCTATAAATAACATATTGTTATATTTTATAATAACTTCATTTTACTGGGTTGAAAAGACTACATCAATAACGGCTTTGTAGTTTCCATCACAAAATGCAGCTAAGAAAACAGATAGTGTAAGGGAAGGACATTTAGTAAGGAACCATATGTGCACACATGTACAATAATGTCATCAGCTCTGTAAAGTGATGCAATCACCCACATAAAGTGATGCAATCACCCATGTACAGTGATGCAATCACCCCTGTACAGTGATGCAATAGCACAGTGCATAACACACATACGTACCTACTTGCATTCATACCATACTACACATCATAAACACACACTTAACATCACAATAAAGCACACAACATGTACACATAATATTAATATATAATTATACATTTGGACATACACCAAAATTAATACAGATACATACAGAGGTATAACTCACCCTAAGATGGATATTCTAGCTTTAAGAACAACTGCATGGCCAGCTGAATGCCTGGCTGAAGCATCTCTGGCAACCCATAGCCACTGACCCCAAGCAGTCATGATACGACTATTCGGCAACTGCAAATGACATTGTCCTTCTCTGTGAACTGCACATGCAAGCAGAATTTAATGTCATGTCACCACATCACACACACACACACACACACACACACACACACACACACACACACACACACACACACAAATGTACACATACACATACACATGTACACACACACACACACACACACACACACACACACATACATGTACACACACACACACACACACACACACACACACACACACACACACACACACATACGTACACATGAACACACACACACACACACACATACGTACACATGAACACACACACACACACACACACACACACACACACACACACACATACACACATACACACACACACAACTCTCTCTCTCTCTCTCACACACACACACACACACACACTCACAGAATAGCAACAACACATATGTACATCTATTACAGTTATACTTTGTATGTATGTACAGACATGAATGAACACATGTACAGATAGACACACACACACACACACACACACACACACACACACACACACACACACACACACACACAAACACACACTGCACTATACCTAAACCGCGTACATTACATATACTTATATATATACATACATTTTTCTCGTATCCATTTAGCATTGTTATCAAGGTATTGAACTGCAATTTTAGCGTCATGAGGATGATCCAGTGTATAAAATACACTTCCATTGAGATCTTCGGGCCGGTATCCCAGGAGCCAGGGAGTTCTGAAACAACAATATGCATACAGTGTATATGTATGGGTAATTCCAAGTACAAAGAACAACTGCCCATTGTATGTCATCCATGCAGTGGACCAAGATGAATATCCCTACAGCATTTACTGTATTTACTGTATGTAGTTAGTATGTACCTATATCTTGGGAATTCCATAAACTGAAACACATTAATTCTGATTGTATTGCAAATGATGGGAATTTAACCGAATTGGGCCTATAACCAAATTAGGTAAGTGTGAAATGGATTAATGCACATTAAAAACCGAATTGATGTGTAAGGTGAAAAGGCCTTAAAGAACAACTGGCTACATGAGTTCGTCAGATGATATGCAGATATAAGCAGAGCACTGTATGTACTCATATGTGTCAGCAGCAGTTTCTAACATGCTACAGCTACATACATGTAATACAACACAGTTTGTGTTATTTGAATCAGTGCTTTAAATCCAATATTATAGCTTAATAATCAATTGAGAACCCTAGCTCACAGTAAATCAGTCTTCTAATAATTTTTTTAGA
>CAUJGJ010000258.1:821100-843600 GCA_963170055.1 Halisarca cf. caerulea | reverse complement strand
AGTGTCTATGATATTTCTATATCATTTAAATTGATTTCAGATTTTGGAATAGTGTGAAGGTAGGGATTTTTCATACTTGAAAAAGTGTCCCACTGTTCATGTGTTCAAGTCGCCTGCTAGCTAAGAATGAGTCATTGTCGCGCTATGTATGAAAGTTATAATAACCTGAAATCCTGCAATATGATACATTATATTCCACAACACCAGTTTACCGTCTGGTCAACTACAGTTCCCTTCAATTGTGAAACAAACTTACGCCAGCAAACCTCTGTACGGACTAAACTTGTACGCCTAACTGAACATGCGTACATCAGCACTTTCACCAATTCCAGCTGTAACTCCTTCACTAACCTTTTGCCAAGAACAGATGCTTCTGGTTCCATTTCGTCCTGGTTTTCGGATTGACTTCGCTTTTGTAGTTCTCAGCTTGCGAGGTGGCGTTTATATGCGTACGTGGACGCTGTATATACATACGTACGTGTGGCGAGGGAACGAGACGAACATGACTAAGTGGTAGATTGCGCAACCCAATCATGTGGACGTCGACTAAAACCCACCTGTCTACAGTGACCATTGTAGGCTGCTCCATGGATCACCGCAGAGCACACCTCTGTATAACGACCACCTGTCTACGAAGACCACCATCACTTGGTCCCTTGAGTGGTCGCTATAGACAGGTCTTATACTGTATCAGAGTGCATATTATGATGCTACCCCCCATTAACTCTTTAAAACAGCCTATTACTTTATTCTGCAGGGTGCCACTGTATATAAAAAATTCTTTTGTTTCAATGAAAATTTATAATAAAATAGATAATAAAGGGGGTATGTATCTATGATGATGCCAAATAAGTACGCAGGGAGGACAGAATCAGTACAGCTCGATCTACATGCAACACCCTTTCTTCTGCTGCCACAGTATCACACTGTGCAGAGTGCATGTATCTGTCCACAGACATACTGGGGCTATAGCTGTATTTCCTTTGTTCATTGTAATACTACTAGGCATAAGTGGCTGAATATGTATTGTCCCAAAATAACCTTTAGTAGTCGTTATAGCACATAAACCAAGCTGAGAGGCCCCCACCATGCACTATCGCATATGTAGCTTGCTCTGGGACTGCTCTGACATTACTATACGTCCCTCTCTATAGTGTGAATCAGAAAACTAGGTTTTATATTATTTTCCATGAGTACTGTGCAAGGAACAGAGTTATTTCCGTTGATCACCTCCGATGTATTAGCATATGCTGCAGCAGTGGAACCTCCAAATAAAGGATTCTTAACGGTAGCTACAGCTCTCTTTGTTCTTTGTAATCAAGGAGATTGTCCTCATGCAATTTAATTAGGCTGCTCAAATTGTATTCTATAGAACTTCCGGAAGGCTTATTTAAAATATTATAGGAACCTCGAGTTGTTTTTTTGCTTGATCTTTGTAGCATAACCGTTAGACTTTATATAGGAGTGTATTGTGGATCCATGTCCTTATTTGGGAGAGTCATGGAGGTGCAGGGTATTCAAAGGCATATATAGGCCACATGCATGCCTGGGATCAATTGGGCCTTATAAAGCATATATGTTGCATGCAGGTTTCCCTAGGCCTTACATTATACTAAATTAAATTAATGCTACATTCATATTGCCAGCCGTATATACTATAAATTTTCTCTTCTGTAGGTCCATATCACATTTATACATATCAGGGGTTATATGGGATGTTGTGCATATCCTTCTTCTGTGTTGGCTGTGGACGTAAATGACATCTTGTTGAGAATTTTAAGGTTAATCCGTAAAATAGGGTAATGATGTACTGGGTGCAAAGAATTACATACCAGCAGCAGGGTAGTGATTTCCATTAAAAACTTTCCATACATACCAGCTATTCTACATGATCCTAGGGCAGCCAGATGCATACATTGTGAATACACACACAACAGTACCATGCAGGTAACAAAATCGAGTCGGTGTACATAGAACATGAGTCTAGCAAATTGGGGACTATACAAAACTCATACGCGGTGAGATACGCATACAGTGAAATGAAAATGACAGGATTATACTCATGAAACAGGTTCCACACTCTGTGATATGGAAGTGGATGAATTTGGGTAACCATTTGTCCATTCTGTACCAGTGCCAAATGCCGAGCATGGACTGCCACCCATTGAAGGGCTCCCATCAGAACTACTGGTGAACACATCATCAAGCCCATTTGTGCTACCAGCACTGGTAACACTCTGATATCCGACATCACTTTCCCACGACAAGCCATTCTCCATCTTCACATCAGTCTGTTCAAGTAGGTTTGTCTGTTGTATGTAGTCGTCAAGAAATTTCAATACGTCAAGATCCAGGCATGGTCCCATGTCAATACTTTCGCCTCCTCTCATATTTCCGGGCAGGTAGGATGAAGGTGGGGGACGGGCTATGTGGCTGTCATCTGGTCTGTGGTGAAAAGCAAACACATCAAAAACAACGTTACAACTCAGATTTAGTAGGTCGAAAGAAGTACTGTAACAGTGAAACTTGCTTAGTACCTACCTCAAAGGGGACATAAAATCAACAAGGTATACACAGGGATGGAATGAGGAGTATTTACTATCCAGGAGTATGTACTAAACCAGATACTTACTATCAGGGTTGGTTTATGTACATGGGGTATACACAGGGATGAAATCAGGAGTACTTACTATCCAGGAGTAGGTTACAAACCAGGTACTTACTATCAGGGTTGGTTTATGTACATGGGGTATACACAGGGACGAAATGCGGAGTACTTACTATCCAGGAGTAGGTTACAAACCAGGTACTCACTAAGCAAGTTCCACAGTATATAAAAATTGACTTGCAAAATACATAGTAATACAATCGCCCACACTCCTACTCTGATGTGAAGAAGTATTCCATACTAAGGAATATACAGTCAGTTTCTCACTCCATCATTATATGAAGGAAATACGTATATTTAACCAACAGACCTATAATGTGTCTCATTTGGTGTGGCATAATATTTTCGCAGGTATACAACTATAATAATTTTAATACATAAAAACTGTGTGAAGTCACACGTTGAACTATGCATGCTGTAAATGTTTCTTTCATCAGTTATGTTGGCAGGAGCAGGTGATATGGACATGTGACACCTGAGACAATAATATATGGTACAATAGTCTGGATATACTCAGTCTATGGTACTGGCATGCCTGACACCACCCTTCTTAGGTTGAAAAATCCAGCATAGCAAGGCCTCATGACAAGCTTTATACAGAGAGAGAACTCTGCAGCATCCTTTTATTATACATACGTGCAAAATGATACAGCTAGGAGAGCCTCTGTGATCCAACACCACAACCTCCAAACCAAAGTTTGAGATACAGTCACCATACTCAAATACGATTGCTAAGAGTCACTTGGTAATCCAACAACTTTGTAATCTGACAAATTATTGCTTCCCGTAGTGTGTTGGATTATACAGGTTACGTGTACTTCATAAGCGGATGGTACATACGCAGTTTTCCGGAAACTCTGTTTGACAGGTCTCCTTAGTGAGACAGAAAATATTTCAAAGTAAGACAGAAATAATTCCTATTAGCTAGGTACGTAATACATGAACAACATATTAGAATATAAATGCACTCCTTCCAAATTGAATACAAATCCTTGAAAATCTAATGTCTGCATACTATCAGACGTACTACCAATGACTATGTACGTATGAAGATCTGTTCAAGACATGTATTATCATAAAACAAACAGTCACACTACTTCACAATGCATCAGAATGCATGAAAGGTACATGCAGACAATACAGTCAGTACTACGCATACACACACCCAACCACCATGTAAGACACCAATAGGTACATATTATTATACACACTGGACACATCCATAGACTACATACAGTGAGACCTATGTATTAGATAAACCCCTCCTTGGGTTGGTACATGGGAAATATACTTTCTGCAAAAAGACTAACTGACCAAGGATGCAGCCCGAGGTTAATTAGTCTTTTGCAGTAAGTTCATTTCCCATGTACCAACCCAAGGAGGGGTTTATCTATAATGTATCCTGGTGACATGACTGCCATATTGTGTGCTGTTTTCAGAGCGATTTGCGTACTGCTTAGATCGTTTTTGTGTTCAAGCTGTGCTGCTAAGACTGAAGTGGAGTTCCAACTTACCGAAGCAGGATTTCTTGAAGAATTAAACCGATCCGTAAACCCCTATCTTCGAGGAGAGCTGGACTACAAAGAATATGTTCATGGTACCCGGACCTCAGTAGACTATTTGCCATCGAACCCCCATGCATATTTTGGATATGGACAACAGTGAGCCGACTGAGCTGCCACTTAGCAACAATGTACAAAGCACGATTCTATGCATGGACAGGAATCGTTTCGCCACTCCAACTGATTTATCCGTATGGACAACACTGTTTGTTCCCAACGTATAAAGCATGATTCTACGCATCAACAGGGATCGTTTTGCTGCTCCAACTGATTTATCCGTACGGATAACGCCGTTCGTCCCAAGAATACTCAGAAGAACACTGTGTGGGCTGTTACAAACTTGGAAAACTGGAGGAATGCTTATAATTTACACAAATCTACAGAACCATGCCCCTCAGGCGTGCTTCAACAAATTTCGGATGCTCCCTTGATTTTAGTTCTATTAACCTAAAGCATGTAAATGACAATAATTCAGAAGTTGAGTTTTTAGGTATTTGCGTACCTAGTAGTATAATTAGGCAATACAGTAGTTCCTTGGACTGTGGAAGGCCTGATAGTTAAAAAGTGGCTAAAAAGCGACCTAGAAGACAACAGGGATGTAGCATGACGAATCTCAACCACAGAAACAATGACTGGGCTAAAATCAAGCCTTAAATCTAAGCTGGCAGCTTCATTAGAGAAAAAAGAGGCCCCATCGCAATCTTCACTTTACCATGCTAACTTGACATTATTAGCACCCCTATTGTGTTCAAAGCCTTATCAAAACTGCTAAATTTTTGCAACCACAACCTTATTAGCTAGCAGCCATTACATTACCATTATAGGCAAGCCTGCACCTAATTACAATTGATTACAATTACTAATTACCATTACCACAGCACTGATGTATCCCTCTGACCTTTGTACATGGGAAATGTACTTCAAGCGGTTCTTTAGATGTTAATTTATAACGCCCCCGCACCAGGATACATGTATGTACAAATTACGCGTAGAGATTCACTCACGGGTGTACACCACATACATCCACTGACATACTCTGACACGTACATCTACTCACATCCAGCAACACGCGTAGTACATATTCAATAAGAACACAAACAAGGGTGCAAACACACAACTTATACATTGGGACATACGTGTGCATATATGTGAAGAGGTGGCTCACCCTAAGATATACATTCTGGAGTTACAAACGACTGGATGGCCACATGTTGATGATTTCGCTGTGATTTCTCTGGCGACCCATATCCACTGACCCCAAGCAGTCATGATACGACTGTTGAGTATTCGCAAATGTCCTTCTCTGTGAACTACAGATAAAATGAACATGAAATTTGATATACTGAAATGTTATGATTCTTGGTTGCACAGTACACATACATACATACATACATACCGTTAAGCTAATACACACACACGCACACACACACACACACACACACACACACACACACACACGTGTCATGGTGCGGGGGCGAAAGTTGGGTGGATCAAAGAGTACCACGGGCTTACATTCATGATGTAGCCGAGGTCAGGGGTCTTGTCAATCTCCTGCCAGCCAAAACCCATTCATGCCTCATTAATTAGTAGTTATCAATTGTCACCTTTTGCAGTGTTTTGCTTCACCATGACACATAATAGTTGTATCCTGCCTTAGTGTGCTACCGCAGCCATAAAGTGCTAATTAATTGACCGAGGGCGCACACACACATACATACATACATTCACATGCATACACAAACACATCTATCCACCCACTCAACCACACATACATTAAGGAATGATACCAAGAGAGAAATTGTATATACGTCCCACATACTGTACATATCACATACATGTCTCGTGTATCCATTGGGAATTCTTCTCGTGGTACTCTTTCAAAACCTGAGCATCATGAGGATGATCCAGGATAGAGTAGTCTTTTCCATTTAGATCTTCACATCGATATCCCAGGAGCCAGGGTGTTCTGGAACAACAGAAACAGTAAATACTTCTACTACAGTGGAGCCAATAAATTTATTCTTTGTTATCATGAAGGAGTATGTATTTTTCAGGTTCCCCATTAATACCAGTCTGTGACTGATGGTGCCTTCTTGTTGAAATGATTATACATCTCTCATTTCATTAGGAAAAGTGGGACTCCGTACATGTATGTATGAGCTTTAAACCAATACATCTCGAGCCCTAAACCTGACCTATATCCAGAATAGTCCAATATTAAAAGAACATTCGATTGTACACAGCCCATGCAGTGTTTGACTGTACACAGCCCATGCAGTGTTTGACTGTACACAGCCCATGCAGTGCTTGACTGTACACAGCCCATGCAGTGCTTGACTGTACACAGCCCATGCAGTGTTTGATTGTACACAGCCCATGCAGTGCTTGACTGTACACAGCCCATGCAGTGCTTGATTGTACACAGCCCATGCAGTGTTTGACTGTACACAGCCCATGCAGTGCTTGACTGTACACAGCCCATGCAGTGTTTGACTGCACACACAGCCCATGCAGTGTTTGATTGTACACAGCCCATGCAGTGCTTGACTGTACACAGCCCATGCAGTGCTTGACTGTACACAGCCCATGCAGTGTTTGACTGTACACAGCCCATGCAGTGTTTGATTGTACACAGCCCATGCAGTGTTTGACTGTACACAGCCCATGCAGTGCTTGACTGTACACAGCCCATGCAGTGCTTGACTGTACAAGCTGCGACTCTAAAGTACGTATGTAACATTCCTCAGTCGGAATATTCCAGCAAGTGTTATGCAACGAAGAGCACTAGAGGAACAGGTACATTGTGCTTCAGGGAGAATACATACTGTACACAATTCGGAAGCACTAGGGACAAAGGTACGTATTCAGGTAGTGTTAGTAGAACAGCAGATGCATAAGTGCTGCAGGAACAATATATACATACGCAACTCAGAAATTGTTCCAAGAGGGACAAGAAGTATGTATGTATGTGAAAGGAAGAGGGCCAACAATTCTGGCAACAAACCATGTGATATACATAAACAGTTAACAGGTTAAAGGATGAGTGTGGGGGGGGGTCAACAAAGGGGGGGGGGGGGAGAATATTCACACACACAGTACACATGATGTGTGTGTGTGCACATACTCTCTCTCTCTCACACACACACACACACACACTTTTGATCAAGGGAAGACAAAAATCCTGTCTTCTTGTGGAATATACCGTCTATGTAGCCTCCCATCACTATCTCGGGGAATCCAATCAAGTCTTCAGTTCTGCAGAGCAGTACAGCTGCCACTGAGTCCGAGTGTTCCGCTGCTGCTCTGCCTAAGGGCATTTTGCTGAAGTTCTTCAAGTGGCAAATTACAAAAACATTCTGCAGAAAACAACAAGACAAATGATAAGAACATTTGTGCTGAGAAAATAAGACAAGCAGGGAATTGGAATCAAACCATCATTAGCAAAATTACTGGGGGGGGGGGGAATATGTGCCTTCATTGACTTACACAAATGTATGTATGTACGTATGAAGAATACATGCACAAACTTCTGCATTGCTCCATTTTTACAAATTTCTGGTAACTCGGCTTTAGTTCATCAAAATTGCACAGGGACAGGTTTATGTATACTTGTATAGATATTAAGTGTTTCAGACCAATGGTGAAAACGTCACATGGATCACAAAGAGTACAATTGTCCAAAGTGAAGACTTCTCAAGTAATACTGTATGCGCTTCAATCTTCATAGGGTGAAACGTTCATGGATCTTGGATTTTAGCAAGTATTGCATTTTATATTAGCAGATGGACATGTTTAGCCATTGCACAAGAGCCCGATCTAAACTTTCACAGGTTCAAATTTTGCAATGGCTTCCAATCTGCAAAAACTGCAAAATTAATATAAAAGCAAGCAAAATTAAAGCACATACGGTATACAAAGTCCCACAGATATACATATGTACATACACAGGATGTGCTGTACATATGCTTACACAGGACCAGAGGAACCACTAGGGCAGGCAGGGCGATGGCCCAACAACTTTTCTAACCGAACCTCAACAATACAATGTCAGGTAGAGCTTAATAAACTGCTATCATGAATAGCAGGATATTGTAACCATAGGCCGGCCACTACTTTTGTGTAGCTTGCTCTCCATGGGCCTGATACATGTGCATATTATATACATACGTATACCATTAAAAATGTAGTCATAGAAGCTTCAACATGTCTTACAGTATTTCTCAGGTTAACACTGCATGGGCTGTGCATGTATGCAAAGAACCTTGTATTCCACTTTGGATGGTGAGCGAATGGTAGGTGTCATATTAGTCTTCATACGAACTACAAACATTTGCTGATTCCCAACAGATCTCCAGTTCAGAGCACCCTCCAGCTGTTGAGCATCCTCAGGATGGAGCAAGTCAGTAATTGATCTTCCTATAGTGTCCACCTGCAGTGGGGTTTAAGAGAGGTTGGGGATACTGAAGACAACTGTGTGTGTGTGTGTGTGTGTGTGTGTGTGTGTGTGTGTGTGTGTGTGTGTGTGTGTGTGTGTGATGACATTGCGCTTTTGCAAATCAGCCATCAAAGTCATTGTGCTAACCCAACGTATGAGTCATCCCCACTATAGGATAGCATAGAAAGCGTAATATGTGCAAACGTTACTTTATATAGTAACACTTTATGCAATATAATTGTCACAATTAATGTGAGGGGGAAACCCCTGCATAATTTAAGTAAAGGTCCCACATAAACTAGTAGCTTTGTGTAGTAATGGATATAATATTATACTAAGCATATAGGTATACTTAGGAACAGAAAATAAGCCATACTACTCAACCACATAAGCAAACATGTACGCCACTCACATGCACATAGCACACACACACACACACACACACACACACACACACACACACACACACACACACACACTCACACACACACACACACATGCATGCATACATGCACACACGCACACACACGCACACGCACACACAAACACACACATGCGCGCACACACACAACATTAAGCATTGTACATGATTCAAATTGGATACTCACAAGAGTAGGTCCAAGGCTTGAGGTGAAGTTCCTAGAGGCATGAAGAATGCTTCCTGTGTGGTCAACCATAAGCAGGAAACCTTTGAAGCCCTGGATGGGGAGAAAGGAGGAAGACCAGTTCAAACCACGAAGCCTTTAAGTTAACCAATGTAACTTGACGTGTGTGCTTTGATAAAGCACAGGAAATGAACCAAGACAGGTGGGCGCTGTGGTAGGCAAGGACTATAGAAACCATAATGAAATACATGTATGCAAAACAATCCAAATCTGCCCTCCAGGTGAGATTTGATGCACAATTATACCCCACAAGTAATGAGCTGCATTCTAAACGTGGATGAATACAGTTGAAGCATCTTAGTGCAAGGTTCTACAGAGTTAGGAAAGCATACACAAGAACAACTGTCTAAAGAAATGTTAGCTAGTAAAGATATCCGACGACTTGGCCTCCACGGAACCCCAGCAACATCACATTTGACATAAAACATGTCCACTATCTAGGCACTAAGGTTTCAATGTTATGCATATCTGTGACCTATCAACAGAAAGAAGAATTTTGGACATATTCGTTTTTGCAAATTGGTAACTGAGACATTTTTGAGCTTGCAAGTGAAGGTGCTAACTTTTGACACTACTCGCTGGGAACTTCAACCACCCACTTATACAGATAAATTATGTAGGAAGTGTTTACATCCATGAAATGTACGTGTGTACAACACAAAATGCATACGTACACACACACGCACACATATACACACATGCACACACTCAAGCACGCACACACACACACACACACACACACACACACACACACACACTCATAAACACACACACGTGATGGACACATTCAAGGGCACACACACAAATCCATAACACACACACACACACACACATACACTTCTTTTTTTTCACTCATTAACCATTATTATACCAAGAAGTACAAAAATGATAATAAGGAGTCACTTAAATCAACAGAAATGCCAATGTGACTGATGCATCATAGCGCAATGATAAACTGTTGTGTGACTACATGCAGTTACGGTAGTTAGTGCAATGTGAACTAAATTAAATCCAAACTTAATAAGCTAAGAAGAATTAAATGAGGCATACACACACACACACACACACACACACACACACACACACACACACACACACACACACACGCACACACACACACAAACACACACACACACACAAACACACACACACACACACATGCATGCATACACACACACACACACACACACACACACACACACACACACACACACACACACACACACACATGCATGCATGCATACACACACTTACCAGCTCTTCTTCAGTCAAGAGACTTGCAAGACCAAAGCCTGGAAGAACAAGATAGCATCACGTAACTCCAGTCTGAGTCAAATAGACCTACTTTCCATGTACATACGTACATACATACATACATACATACATACATACATACATAATATTTTCATATGTAATTAGCTGGAGAACATGCCCAAGGGAGAAAGTGTGTTGTTGTTACATGTACAAATACAGACTCACATACTAAAAGCAAATAACTTTACATGTTCCAACTATGAATGTACGCACACATGCTACACATGTGAAAATTCCTGCATTATTAACACTGCCATACAGGAAGACACTTGCTAAATGACAGATTCCAAGAGTAAGTCACACACACACACACACACACACACACACACACACACACACACACACACACACACACACACACAAACACAAACACACAAACACACTTCTATACCTTTGGTACCACTCACTTGCATTTGCCGATTTTAAAAGATTCCTTAATTTGACGTAACTGAGAGCAATTTGCAGAACTGTTGCTTGAGTTGTCTTTAACAGATCAATCGTCCCAAATGGAAGCTCATCAACAAGCTGTCGAAAGGTGTCTTGTTCATGCTGTCGCCGTGCTGCCACAACCTCTTTGCGGGACCTGCCATTAAGAGAGAGAGGGGGGTAACTCCATGCAACTTGCAAATTCATATTGTAAAAATTAGATTTCATACAGACTATATACAAAGGTAATATAAATACTTGACAAAGGTACGTATATCATTCATACTGAGTTTCAGGAGAATGCACAGAAATTCCTAAAAATTGCACTATATGCATTGATTGGTTTCACTGAATGTGTGTGTGTGTGTGTGTGTGTGTGTGTGTGTGTGTGTGTTCGTGCGTGTGTACATGTGTGTACGTATGTGTGTATACAGGTGTGTGTGCGTGTGTGCATGCATGAGTGTGTTTGTGTGTGTGTGTGCGTGTGTGTGTGTGTGTGTGTGTGTGTGTGTGTGTGTGTGTAGTGTGTGTGTGTGTGGTGTGTGTGTGTGTGAGAGAGCAATGAAGTCACCATAGTCACTAAATAAAATGACGGTTTATAGTTTAACTGCTGGTAACATATTTCTCATATGATCACAATGCACAGATGTGCTACACTGGATTAAGTAACACAGAACATCTATGGTGCCGCCAGTGGTGCCAAAAAAGCAGAAGAAAATCGTTATAACTCACATTCTAAAACGGTTAGCATCAATTTGACCACAGTGTCTATGATTTGACCAACTAACTCAATACAAACACAAACTTTGGGATGCGTTAGAATAAATAATACTCCATTTCAAACAAAGTCCAGTTTTCTCAAAACGCACACCGACACGATTCTACCTTACACATTCTAGATTGCCTATGATTCTACCATTGAACTATGATTGAACAACGTTTAGCACCCGCGCATGTAACAGTACTAAATAAGGATAGTAAGAAAACTATGATAAAAATTACTGTCCATCCGTGGACTAACCAACCTTTTCCCAAGGACTGAAGCTTCGGACTCCATTTTGTCTATCAAATCCAGTCCGATTTCGCTTTTACTGTTCTGAGCTTCGTTTATGAACGTACTGGGTAGGAACCGAGGAACATGACCAAAATGGTGCATTGCGCAATGTCAGTGTACAGTTAATTAACTGTCCCTGCTTTTACAGGACAGTCCATGAAAATCAATTTAAATGCCTCTGTGTCCTGCTGTCCCTAAAACTACTACTACTACTATACTGTCCTGCAAAAGCACTTGACGCAAAGAAGGAATATCTTCTTGCTAAACTCACCTCGTAAGCCATGGTCAAGTCAGAGTCAGTTGAAATTTTTTGCACTAAGTTTTTCCACTCATCACCAGAATGCTCAATTAATGCAAGGCAAATTACTTATTTTTGCCTTGAACAGTTTCTTTTTATTTTCAGAATATCGTTCCGGCCTTGCCAGGGAAGTTTTCACTGTGTCCGAGGCCCAGTCACTGGATTTTTTGTTTTCTTTGCCTTGCCAGGGCCTTTCCAATGGTTCAACCATTCGGACTTTAACCCTGAGTCTGAGGCTTTCTTTTTTATATCATTATTGTTTGTTGATTTGAATAATAATGAGTCATCAAAAAAATTCTGTCCCACAAAATCATTGACAGGGGTTGGCAACTATGAATACCATACACCGTAGATATGGGTTGAGTATCTGTGATACCACACCATACAGATTCACTATAGGTACTCCAATACTACACTGGCGAGTATGGGACAGAGTTGCAAAACTCACCTATGTAGAAGAAATATGTCGACCCTGTCCATCTACAGTGGCCTACTTTTCATCACAATCATCATGTGCATCATGAACCTTGCATATGTGTTCCTGTACATACATAGCGATATATGGGATGCCACATGTGAAAAAGTCATGAATCAGGTGTAAAATCACTTGTGGAATCCATGCATGGAGTGTCGTTAAAGTTAGGATTTCTTTACATGTGCACCCCATGCATATTGTGGTATAAGTAGACATGAACATGCGTCACTCACAAGGATGCATACTTCCATGGGCATCTACTTAAGTACACTATTCTATTCCATCACACGGAATGCTTGCCAGATTCTCTTCCTCGTCCATGTGGTCAATTCAAGTGGTGATCACTGATTCAGGGTATTTAAATATAAGCTAAATACCAAATGGTATAATACTAACTCCTATACAAAAGATGGTTAGGACTTTGTAGGCCTATTGTATGCCTTATATCAGAGCAATGTGCATGTGCATGCATGTGTTTCTCTCTCTCTCTGTGTGTGTGTGTGTGTGTGTGTGCGTGTGCGTGTGTGTGTGACTGTGTGTGTGTGTGTGTGTGTGTGTGTGTGTGTGTGTGTGTGTGTGTGTGTGTGTGTGTGTGTGTGTGTGTGCATGTGTGTATGTGTGTGTGTGTGTGTGTGTGTGTGTGCACGTGCACGTGTGTGTGTGTGCACGTGCACGTGTGTGTGTGTGTGTGTGTGTGTGTGTGTGTACGCCTGCCTGTCTACTATGATCTGTGTATGCTTCTGTGCATATATAGATGTCTGTGCACCATATAGTGGATATATAGTTTTGAGGGTAAAAAATTTTTGGTTTTCATGGTTGGGAAGAGAACCATGAAACTTGATATTTAGTCACGAAAGTTAACTTACTGGCCCTACATGTTGGGAAGTACTTAACTGGAAAGCCCAGGTCCCCTGAAAGAGGTAAATTATAAAGAAATGAGAAGAATTTGGCACATTTATTTAATTTTAACTGAATTTGTCAATGCGTTTTATAATATTCATATCTTATAAATTATGATAAAATACTTGTCACTAAAGTGACAAATATACCAATCCATTAATTAATAATTTTTGAAGTGCATCATACTATCTAGGACCTAATGCAGTCCCATGCAGCACTACACATATCAAACAACATGCACAGAATCCTGAAAAGATAAAAATATAAATCTATTGATCACATATTAATTAACTGCCTGGTTCGAATGTTGATTGGCATCAATGCATGTGGGACTGAAAGTAAGGGCAGATAGCTTAACAAAGGTTCAAATCATGCTTCAATCATGGCTCTGATCCCCAAGGTGATGTTGTGACTAACGCATGCTTGACACAGAATGTTGGCTACTTCTTCTTCCTCGTTGTGCCAAGGCTTGGCTGTACATTGGCTCCTTAATGATTCCCATAACCTCTGAGCTTCAACAACATCCTCCGCTCACTCTTCATCCAGCACAACGATTTGATATCTCCTCCAATTCCACAATTTTCTTCAGCATCACCAGTTTGGGCTTTTTCTCCAACTCACCTTTCCTTTCTCCTTCACTCTCCTCCATACAATACTCTCCAACATCCCTTTCAACTCTGTCTCTAACATGCCCTACACATTTCTCCCCCTAGATCCTGTCAGCCAAATTTCTCAAAACAACTCACCATCCTCTTCACCCGGGCCATGATCCTTTGTCATTTACCTCACTGCCTCAACTGCCACTCTCCTCAAACGCCTCCCCTCATACGCCGAGCTGGTCATAATCTTCATCCAAAACTGGATGCTGGCATCAGATCCCCAATCTCCCACAACAGTGACACTCTAGGCTGGAGGATCCCTACCCCGAATATTATGTTACCATAAATTTACCACACATATAATCTCTCCCCCCCCCCCCCCCCCATACACACTCAATGCACAGTATCTTCCTACTCCACTGGTATGGTATTTCCACGTCTCCTGCGCTTCTCAATTTCAAGAAGAGACAATGGTCTATTTTTGAAACCGTGATCTATGACGCAAGCAACAAATTGGTTGCGCTTATTAAACGTCACAGTGGGGACAATGGTACACACAAAAAAGCCCGAGGGATAGAGCTCGAGGATGGCAGAAGTAGCAAGGAAACGGTACGAGAGAGTTCCCGAGCACTATCGCTCTGTTGTAGACTAACGTAGATGTTGTATTAGTTAGGTGTGAACCTCTTACCAATATACTCTACATGTATCGAGTGACTATTGCGTGTACAGTTTTTACTTCCTTTTGTACCATCGTTGAACTTTCCATCTTTGGTAGATCGTCCCAAAGCGTGGTCAGCGTCACTCCACCAGGCATCGGCACAAGCACACAGGCGAGAGCTACCCGGGACTTGGTCAAATATTTGCCTGTGGATAAGGAAGATATCGAGTATGCCAGTCAGTCGACGCTGTTGCGATTGGCCGTTAATTACGTCAAAATAAAGAAAATTATTCAAAATCTGAGTAGGTCACGCGCGTTTGCATTTGTTTTTCATGTGTACAAGTTTACACAGAGGCCGTTCTTTTTCCTTGAAGGTGCTCAGGGAGAATGGAGTCCCACGATGGATCCTATATCGGTGTGTTTACATGTTAACACATGCAGACGCATACTCGACAATCACACATTCTTTAAATGGTATACAGTGTGATTATTGTGGCGAGGTATTGATGTGTTGATGAATTATATCTGGTGATTGTTTGTAGGCCACATTTGGCAGTTGCAGTATAGACTAAGATCCTTTATAGTTGCAGTAATCACAATACTCAGCACATATATATGGTGGTGTTTTTTTGCTGTACCAGTACCAGTGTATGAGGAACTGTGTTTTCTTTTCGAGTACAGTGCATGTCAATGAAGTGTCACAAATGCATACACCAATTTCTGATCAATATTTGTTCTGTTCACATTTCCTCGGCATTTTCAAACTTTTTGTAAATTTCGAAAGTTGATTGCTTGCTGCAAGTTGTACTCCTTATGTTAACAGGCCCGTAGTCACCATGCTGTAGCAACTGAGTCATGTTCTGTGCACTGAATGGTTGTTTGCATGTCATTGACATCGTACAGTATATCCATGGTAGCCAGCATGACTGTATACAGGAGCTATGCAGGGTGATGCTCATTTGATTGTCGACTGAATACCTAGAAAACTTATTGAAATAGACCTCTGTTGTCCCCCTCCCTACACACGCCCACCACCCACAACTTTAAACTTGCATTCATACAACCTCCTAGCTGCCATTGACGTACATAGCCATGCGTCTGTGTACGTTGTGATGTAATGTGTTAGATAATTTGTATGACATCACATGCATGTTTCTCACATCAGCGCGAAATCTATATAGAAATTATGTTTTTCTAAAACTATTTTAACTGCTTTAATTGTTTCTTTCCCTTACCAACACTGTTAGTTTTTTCCTGGATTTATTTTGGTTTTGGACTCCTCTGCTCACATTCTGTATGCTTCACAGAATATCACAAAGCAAATTGGTCCGACGCTGGTGAGTTTTATGGCTTGTAGCAGACTGATATGTCGTGTAATGATGCACTTGTTAGTATTATAATAGTAATCTTACAACTTTCAGCTAAGTATTTCCCATTTTATTGAGGTTCAATGCCAGCACGTTTGTCTTATCTGTGTTCTCACACTTAAAACGTAATATTTGTGAATACCTGTCATATTTTACCCACGCCTCTACAGGCAGACACCATCGGTGAGCCATTTGGAAACCTTATTCATGAAGATGATTCGAAGAAATTGGAGGAATTAGGTACATTGCTGATAGGCAACCAACAGAAGCAGCACATGTTTGCAGTTCGTATGAAGACCAACATGTCACCCACCATCAGGTCGCAATCCAAGAGAACCTACAAGGTACACTGCACTCCACAAAGCTGTCTCAACAACACGCACCTGATTTACTGCTACTTGGCACTGACATAGAGCAGCAAATTTGCCTTGTCATGTGGGAACTTGATGCTTACCGATATACAACATCCTCGTATTGTTCCCATGCATGCATGAAAGTGTAGCATCGTGTTAGTAGATCCTGCATGTATTGTTATTACAGTCGAACCTCACTATAATGAACCCTGGATACAATGAACTCCCTGATATAACAAACATAGACCTTAGAATGCACACCTATCTACTCTATTGTAAATGACCTCTGATGTAGTGAACCTTTTCAGAGGTCCTGAGGGGGTTCGTTATACTGAGGTTTGACTATATTATAATTACATGTGTATGCATATATAATATTTGTAGAATATTGTTCAAACTGTGCATATAGAATAGGACATACATAAGTACATACGTATCTTATTGCAATGCAACAAGTTGATGGGAGTGGAATTCAACATGTCCTTACATGGCTATGGTAAATGAATCAGATATGGCTATATAGCACTTTATATACGTAGTTACTACCTACAGTATCATATAGTGTTATTGGTATACTACATATACGTACATAGTATAATTTGTATTCAATGCTATGTACATAATCACTGAATGACACTGACAGTAGCATCCCGCGTGGGTTAGCTTTCGTGTGACCTAGGAGACTTGGGAACTTAATCTACTAAATTGAATCTCATAATATGTATTATATATACTTTAGTAACAGTTACTGTTCTGTGTGCAGATAACTTGCACCTTGGGTAGCAGCTATAGTGTGTGAATAGTGTATATATGTATTATTGGAACTGTTTATTTTACAATCGTAGTTACGTCCTGTATTATGTACTTTCTCCTTAGAAAGTATTGATTTCCGCCCATTTCAAATGTGTTAATGAGAGCTGTGATCCAAAAGACATGGTGGTTTTAATGTTTTGTAGAAATGAGGACTTTGTTGGGATACCTGAGATTTATATCGGAGCACATTTAAGGGTCAGACTTGATGCTCTGACATTCACTTTTCTGAAGGGGGATCAAAAGTAAGTGTGGAATTGTAGTGTTGCATGTACTTATTTTGCATGCATCCTGTGTATTGACTGGTGTCGTGGGTGTATGTACATAATATACGTATATACGTATGTTGTCTAGATGATGCTATATATAGCATGTTTCTGTTGTATCACAGAGCTGTGTGGGTTATTGGGTGGTCTGAGGACCAAGTTCTTGGGAAGAATCCTGCTCTTTTCGGACATCCCAATGATGGTCCCATTGCAGAAAAGCATTTAAAAGAATTTCAGGAATGCAGTAAGTTTGACAGAGTCCATACTATTGCACTGTAAACACTGACTGCACTCTGTCTTCTGTCCTGCTGTCCTGCTGTCCCGCCCCAGTGTGTAGACGTTACGGGTCTGTGGTATGTGTGCACTGGATTCCAGCAGCTATTGTTATCGCTAGTGTGTGAATTACCCTCCATCCTATTGTGCTCTGATGTGTCATGTTGTGCATGTGGGAAGCAGATAAAATTACATTATGGGAATGCTATCTGCTGAAATGAACTATAAGCTGGATTTTCAGTTTCTCAAAACATACCCATACGACATATATGTACGTATATAATCTTTCATGGACCATTCATCTTCTCTCATTTGGCTGAGATGTTACATTTGACGCAGCTATGGCAACTCGTACATGTGCGTGCATGCGTATGTACAAAGTATGGAGAGTGACATCCTGTACATTGTCATATAAGGTATTGATATATTTGAAATCTGGAGGTAGCCTTACAAGCCTTGCCCATTTACTTCCATAGCTACATAAGGGTCCTTTCCATATACTTTACGACGCTATACTGCATGTGTATGTTTGAATCCGTGAAGTATGCAAATCATTCAATCTCTCTCTCTGTGTGCAGTAATGGCTGGGGAGACGACTGCATGGCCTCCTCCGCATAACGGGAAGGCAGCTCTAACACGTGTGCTCACATCCTGGGGACAGTGGCTGTGGCACAAGTGTATCTTGACTCCAAACTTCAGTAAAAGTGGGAAATTAAAGTACCTTACAATGGACATGTATGTTTACGGGTGAGTCAAATGAGTATTTGTACAGTACAAGCATGTTCATATGTATCTCGGATTTGGTTTGCATGGTATCTGAGCTTGTTGTGATTATGAGCTATTGACAAGTAAGGGCATATCACTAGAATTATAGTATAATTATGTGAATACATATCGGATGGTCTTTGCACAATCATCTTACATTGAGATACGTACATATGTATGTACATATGTATGTTAAAATGATTAATCAGTGTTGTTTGCATTCCGTGGAGCTGCCAAAAGTGCCTACAGTTTCTGGCAAGAAGAATACTGAATCACAAACAGAATGATCCTTTTTTCGCATTCGCTCTAAAACAAAGATTAGATTGCCATGCTTATTGGACATTAAAACATAGCACGCATGGCATATAGGTTCATCGATTGCCTCATATTAGACCTTCGGCTCACCATCTACGTACCTAGTATGTGTTGTACGTCCTGGTTGATCACAATAGAAGCACCTTTGGTTTGACAATTCAGTATAAGTATGTATAGTCGATCGTCGGTGATGGTTTACGTGCATTGTGTATATCCATCTGTTAGTCCCTGTGTGAAGCACTATGCTGTGCAGATGTGTGTGTATGTAGTATCGACAGTAAGCTGAGTTATCTAATTGTGTAGATATATTGTGCACGTGACACTTCATTGCTGAGACTTTGCACATCTACATTTAGTCACTGTCTTTATGATACGCTCTTATACGCATGTATGTAAGTACTGTTGACCAGTTTATTTGCAGATGACCATGACCACCTTCTGTTGTAGTGTTGCATGTCCATATGCACTGGTTGCCACTAGTGCAGGATTACTGCAGTTTTCCAGTTTGGCAATGATTTACAATTTGATTTAAAGAAATTTAGTCTGATTATTTGGGAGTCGCATACATTCTTGCAATGTACGTAGTGTGTGCGTTGGCATGTACATTTACTTGTGCCCCCAAGTGCATAAGATGATATGGTTGTAGTCTTCCCGTAAGCTTCTTCCTAAGCACACATACAATACATACATTTGTAGTGCATTTTGTAGTGGTAATCATTGATAAGTCCTGGATTGTTCACACAGCTGTATTATCCATTGTTATGGAGGAGCATTATACGTAGCTGTGTGCATAGATATTCTATACTACACACGCACACGCACGCACGTTGCAACCAGTACATAATGTTGGGTAACTTGTAGTCTGAGGTGGGGCACAGTTTGGATCAAGGTTAATTGAATATCCTTTCAAGTTTGTGTACCTAGGTTACAAGTTGAAAGCTTTCTAGATGGGCATTCATCAAATTTAAAGTTAATAACAAACTTATTAAAGTATCCCATAGCAACATGGTCCATTTGCAAAAGCAAGACTATCAAAAACCTCCACTTTGATCAACCATGTGGATATTTCAACTTGTACCATGTGCATGCGTACGTAGGCTAGGGGAATAGGTCCAACAAAACCTGTAAGCCTCCTCAGTTACTCTAGACCCCTTACATGATAGTATTATATAGAAACAAACACATGCACATACCATAGGAATGGAAAGTTATGCTATAGTTTTAATTATGCTATTTTAAAGAAAATTGGATAAATTAGAATCATACTATGTTTAATGTCTGATACCGCACTGTACTGCATGTCGAGAATTTCGCAGAATTAAAAATCTCATAGTGTCTGTGGTGCATGGTCCTAATCGCATACTTTTTACTTCGAATAACATACCAATCCTATGGTGTGTGTGTGTGTGTGTGTGTGTGTGTGTGTGTGTGTGTGTGTGTGTGTATGTGTGTGTGTGTGCATGTGTGTGTGCATGTGTGTGTGTGTGCATGTGTGTGTGCATGTGTGTGTGCATGTGTGTGTGTGTGCGTGTGTATGCGTGTGTATGCATCCATTTGTACATGGGTATTGTGTACATATGTATCATGTATGTATTCCACATGCAATACAAATATTTACATGCATGTCAAAAGGCCAGAACAGTGGCCAATAATATACATACCACCTGTATGACCTTTGTCTGAGGTGAAAAATTAGGGTCTGTCACCATTAGACACTGAAAACAGTTGTCTAACATCAGCAGAGAAGTCCTTCTAGCACAATGGTGAAAGATTACATTCAGGTGTGATCTGGTGTAGTAACCTCCTTTTGGTAGTGTACAGTACATACATGCATGCATACATATGTATATACACACATACAAACAATTAAACTATTTTATTTAACACGGAGGGAAGTGAATGTACACATATCATTGTAAGAAATTTGTTTACACTTCATCCTGGAACCTGAAGTTGTAAAAATCCTTTTTGTTCATGTAGTGGTGCTTTGAGCTTGCATGGGATAACAAAACTGCCCAGGGGCAGATTTCCCACTTCACCCGGATTGACATTAGTGTGACATGCTGTACTCCTGGACCATGTGTACTGTTTGTATATAGGACACTTACAGTGCTGACAGTGTAGCAGCATATGTAGCTATAGGTACGCATATACAGTACAGGAAGACAATGATTCAGAAATCCAGTGCACTTTTTGTAGACTCTCTGCTTCCTGGAATCCATCTTCTGCTCACTGCAAATTCTCACATGCACACACCATATCTACATATGTGTGTAGTCCATAGTAATGTTGAATAAAACATGTAACATTCTAAGTGAATTTGGGTGCACTAATATATGAATTGGTTGTGTTTTTGAAAGTGAGGTGTGATTGTATCGAATCTTGTGTTTTGTCAGACTGTCTCTGCCCCAGCTAGTGCAGTGTGTGCGAATTACGTAGCATGACTTTGCACTGTAGTGTATAGTCTTATACTTCAAAGCATCTCAAGTACTTCGAGACCTGTGAACATTAGGGTATCATGTCTTGGGGTTTGTAGGATTGATGTGTTGTTGTATAATGTTACACAATGCTCATTTTGTCAAGTGTCTCAGATTTGTGCAAGTGTGCACACTTCATAATACGTGTAACAGTGTACATTGGTATATACTTGTGTTCGTTCATCTTATGTGACTGAACAACTACTGTATGTAGTATGCATGCATGCTATGCTCTTGCATACATGTACGTATATGATCATGATAAAGTGTGCAGATGTAAGGGATGTATGTATTAGGTGCATGTATGTACATATGTATGTATTAGGTGCATGTACGTACATACGTGTATTAGGTGCATATACATACGTATGTATTAGGTGCATGTACATACGTATGTATTAGGTGCATGTACATACGTATGTATTAGGTGCATGTACGTACGTATGTATTAGGTGCATGTACATACGTATGTATTAGGTGCATGTACGTACATATGTATGTATTAGGTGCATGTACGTACATATGTATGTATTAGGTGCATGTACATACATACGTATGTATTAGGTGCATGTACGTACATATGTATGTATTAGGTGCATGTACGTACATATGTATGTATTAGGTGCATGTACATACATATGTATGTATTAGGTACATATACATATGTATGGATTGTACATTTTGCTCATATTTACATACGTATGAATATATATATGAATGTATGCACGTACCTTTACGGTATAATAGTTGCTGATCGAATGTTATGAGGCCGTGTTGGTATGATTGTGGTACAGTGAAACCTCCATAATCTGACACTCCA
>CAUJGJ010000258.1:801100-808600 GCA_963170055.1 Halisarca cf. caerulea | reverse complement strand
ATATCAATTTAATGTCATTTGGTTTGCGTGTCAAATCATATAGACACACAATGCTTGTCTTCTCTTTGTTGCTCATGGCTGCTGCATGATCCCACACAGACCATGCAGCTGTAACAGAAGTTGTGATTGAAGAGTTCCCATGCTAGTCCTGGAACAATACTACTGGTATTATGCATAATACCAGCATACATGCAATATCACGGCCATAATAGTATAACCATGGATAATCTCCCTACACGACAGCTATGTACATTAGTCTGGTGTAGCTTCGAGTAGGGTCCGGCTACGTCAGACTACATTATGGTTATTATTAGCTGTCTTGCCACATTACACACATGTGCTGAATCTATATAGCTCCAAGTCAAGGCAACGAAATGATGAGAAAAAATACTTGTAGCTTGTGGTTGCAATTAATGTACACAGACTATAGCTACTTTCCTCGGCTGATCCTGATGGTCCCACTTTACACTTCATAATATAATATATGTCCATGTTGGAAATGTTTGATCATGAGACAATACATACTAGCTACATAATCACACGCACCATATTCTGAACCTTTTGCATTTCATGCAACAGTACTAGTGCATCCTCATGACCGGATGTAACCCTCATGCAAGTATTATTACTGTATAGTAATACTGGGACTGTAAGTCGTGTCGTTTGTATCGAGGTTTATCATTACACTGTGTCCATATTTGGGAGAGTCCACTATCGAAGGTTTCACTGTATGTCCAATCATACATACACACAATATAAAGATGTAAGGAGCATTAAAATACACAGCTCAACACAATGAGACAAAAAAGGAGCATCAGTATGGCAATGTTGACAATTATAGTTAAAAAATGGTATATGTGTAGTATTATGTAGATTGTTTGTAAACTTGCTCATTGACAAAGTTGTTCCTCAAGTATAAAGTCTAAAAGTTCATGACAATGTGTGCATTCTTCAGTCATGTCATGCTGTACAGGTGCTGGCGGTACTTGTAGCAATTCGTGCACTTGAGTACTTAGTAAATCTGCTTCACAATTCACTAATGCTTGGTTCAAAGAGGGCTCTGCTTTGGGACTTCCAGTGAGCACAATATTAGACATGCCGGGAAGAGATGATGCCGTGCCCTCCACACTCACACGTGTTCCCAATACATCAACACTACCACTATCTATCGAGGACAGACACAAGGACTGAGGACTGGGAGTGGATACTTCAGATGGTCCCTGGGAAATAGTTTTATCAGTGGAAGAGTGAGAACTGGGAGGAGTTGGAAGTGACACAGCAACATGGTGGGTTGATACTGAAGGTAATGGCTGTTGGTGATTTCTTGTCAAGTTGTATGCTTCCTCTGGTTTGTATGGACTATGAAATGGGATAGAAGTAATACATTGAAAGCACAAAGTCACATATATAGTTACAATAAAGTGTTCCATTAAAACCAACGGACCCCAGTATTATTGTGCGGCACTTCATTTCCAGTAGTTCTCCGTTTCTTATCTTATTTGCTTTCAAGTGCAGTCTTGCCCAATACCATTCCCCATATCCAGACAAAATGCGAGACGGCACATGCCACCATTCACCAGTGGACAAAACTACAATGAAGGAAAGTGACGTACAAGAGATATCAATGTGGATATACTGATGTATTAATACTCTAATAATATAGTTACCGTATATTATATTGCATTATAATGTTATGACTGTGTATATATATATATAGTGCATGCATACAAAATATGGTTGTGCACCAATAGCATGTGACACAAATACACACAATTGAATATCACTATTGAATTTTGCACATCTGCATGTGTCTGTACATACTTCTACATGCAGTATTGACTTGGTCTGTACTTGTACAATATAGTATGAGTGGAAAATTGTGATTCACTCAGGAAAAAACATGTCTTTGTGGTTGTTTTAATTGCAAAGTCACACATCATCTGTGTCTTTGTGGATCCTTACCAGCATGAAGAGCTTTCTGTCGGCTCTCTTCAAAGGCTTCAACTTCACTAGGAAAGCCATATAGGAGAACTGGATTTGTTCCCACAATATCGTCCTTGTTGATTCCAGTAATAAGCTCAAACCTTCATGCAAAGAAACATTAAGGCTTAAGTATTTCACGTAAAAATACACTACATGGCCCTGTGCCTTAAAGGACTAACTTCCAATCCACACTGACAGCAGTCCGGGTTGGTACATGCATGAAGACCTCAGTGCTTGAGCCAATGACAAGTTCCAAGATTGGGACCTTGTCAAAAGGCTCACACTCAAAAACTGTAAAGGACATCCCCTCTTTGCTTGTATGTCCCAGTGCAAACAAGTGCATCACCTAAACATGGTGAAACCATTTAGCGGTTAGTAGATTATCTATGACAATTTGTAACATGTTAGTAATACCATAGATAATATCTATGGTATTACTGTAACATTATCATCAAAGCATCACAAAACATTTAGTACATATACTGGTACATATATCCCTCAAAATTGGGATCCACATGCACCTCTGTGTGCATACCCTGGGGCCGTGGATAAATAGCATTACATAATGCCCAGGGATCATTCCGAAACTGCACAATTAATGTTTAACAGCATATTATATTACATAAAGCTACTGTAACAAATATGTGTGACAAACAAAATCAGCCTTCGAGAATCGTTTTTCCACCACCCTGTTTCAGCAACAGTTGCAGCCTTACAAGCTAGTAAATAATAGTTCTTGCAAGATATAGATAATACTATTAATATATGCAAAGGGGAATCCTTCACATAATTTCCATGTGAAGTGCATGCATATATGTACATACCAAAACATGAAAACACAATATGATTCACCAGATTCTGCATATATCAGGCATGCAATGCACAATGCATGCACTACATTGAAGGTGCATGTTCTGCTATATGTATCTCTGAGTCACTGCTATAGATCTTGGGGCTTACCCTCCACAGATGATTTCCACTGTCCCTGGTATTGAACGACAAGGTGTCTTTCATCCTAATCAAATGTGAACAAGTTGTCTTGTCTTTTAGAAGCAACATGAAGTCCTTTTTATCATCAGGATGTATCACTGAGGAAAAAGGCTCTCCTATGACATCAACCTGTTTGTGTATGAAGCAATATAATACAAAAATGTTACTGTGCATATTATAGAACATTGCATGCATGTAATCTTTCAGATCATATCAGAAGAGATGAAGTATTTAACAAAAGTAATTCAATTTATGAAAACTTTAAGTGCTATTCATATTATATACTAGGCCCAATTACCGTACTACCGTTACTGTTACTGTTACAGTAACAGTAGTATAAACCTTTTAGAATACTTGTCATAGAAGCGCACCCTCCCCTAGCTTTGACAGGTGGTCATACTGGTCTTAATTTTGGCTACAAACTAGATGAATTACCCACTCACCAGAGTTATTCATCCCGGTCCCATTAACAGATCATCTTTGGCCCTATATCCCAGGCCTACAAGCTTACAACAAGAGTATCAGTGCATGCATGCATGTATCCCACTATGAAGTAAGGTTATGTAGGGAATGCACAGCAATATATCATGTATGAATATGCAGTTACTGCACGGGCATACTAAATCACTGACAGGTAATTTGCCCACACCAACCTGCATGAGTCCAAGCAGTGCTGTCATCTGCTGACTTGCATACATGACAATGCCGTCAGAGTCAACAAGAAGGAGAATTTTTGTTTCATGCCAGAACTGATTTCATAAGTGAGAAATAATAGCACGATTATAGGCTGTACAACCACTCAAAAGTTAATTAACTCACGATGCCATTTAGCCAAAGATTATCATTGAATGTTGTTATTTGTCGTTTGCCTGCATGTTGCATGATTGCATAGAAAATTAGAAATGCATAATATTATTATATCATGCATGATAATTTAATAGCTACTAAATTAAATGTAACAATGCCAGTGATTGAATTAAAAAAGAATAATTATTTGTTTATTTACAGAACAATTACAGAAAGGTACAAGATTGGATTCTAGTAACTGTAACAGTATCACTAAGGGCACTTGAACACACACACACACACATGCACACACACACACACACACACACACACACACACACACACACATACACACACACACACACACACACACACACACACACACACACACACACATACACATTCAATTTGTACAAACCACAGACACTCATAAACGTGCATGCACATGCACATTTTCAATGAGCCATAGACGCAGCTTGTAGATCCTGAGTCAGTAGTATAGAATTCAATTTATATAACGCACCTGGTCCTCCTAGTTTGAGAACTTGATGCAACCTGGAGAATTGTATGGCCAACTTCAGGGCTTTCATTTGAGTAACATGCTCGACTTCACTACTTTGTAGTGGAAGTTCACTTGCCAAGTCAGAAAGTAATTCAGTTTCCTGTCGTCTTCTAGCAGCGTCGCGTCCTACCGGACGAGATAATCTAGGAGAAAGAGAACGACCGATTGTCAACCTTCCTCTTCGAACAAGATAATATCATGTTATTTTCTTCCCCGTTATCCTGCGTGCGAGAACGCGGCGCTTGCAACAATCTCCTTGAAGTTCGGAATCTGTGGATATTAGGCTCACCTTTTTCCAAGCATTGACATTCCTCTATTCTTCGTGTTGGCTGACCTAGAGCCTAGAGATATCTTCTGCGAATGGCTCACAATTCAACACCTTTAAATCTTTGATCGGGGAAGTGTTGTTTCCGAGATGTGTATTACACTTTTCGACATCCACGTTTATACTTCCGGTACACTCCAGTGATCGTGACTGCTGTTAAGGTGCATATTTGTTGTCGGATACACTTATTATGGCGGGAAGGACGCATGACTTGTCCGGTGAAATCACAAAACAGCAGCTGCCACGTTTTTGTTGATTTTTGTATGGGCTAGTCACCAAAGCTGCATGAGATTGCCTGTGGGGATTCAGAAGTAGTTTTATGTCGCCAGCTATAGTCCCTTTTCCTATTTGCCCAGTTCTGGTATTGGGCAAATAGCTGGTGACGTGAGACTAATGTACAGATAAGTTAACACGCCACTGAGTATAAGCAATACTGCATTTGAAAATAATACTCGTAGTCAAACAAAAGAGAGCATACATTCTTCAGAATCTATATATTAATAATTGTGATCATCCATCATGTGCCTTCGAATTCATGGATCATGGGACCGGTGTTTAATTTGCATTAATTTTCCTATAATTTTATATATACTACTCTAATTTCAATTCACCTATTAGAATTATTAAATATATTATTAATATTCCAATGTCATGTGAATAATATTATTGTTATATGAAAAAAGGGCATTATATGGAACTCAATGCACATATCAATGCATGGTCACCGCCCAACATCTTTCTACTCATTGATCATGGCATTCATCATTGTCATTTACTCTGTACTTCATACCCAACACCATGTGGTGGTAGCCATCTTAGTCACGTGTTATTGGTCTGTTATATCTATCTAATATCATGCATGGCATATGTACATATGCATGCACCGGCCATTTACAACCACTTTTCCTTGATTCAGTACGCCTTGGGACCTCCCCTGCCTTCCTCACCCTTGTCACCTTTGCGGCTCACATGTGGAAAACACAGGTGCTCATGGCTTTAGTTGCTGCAAGAGCATGGGTCGACATGTAAGGCATGGCAGTGTCAATGACATCATCTGCAGAAGCCTCACAGCAGCTGGAGTACCTTGCCAGTCAGAACCACACAGCCTTTCCCGAGTGGATAGCAAGTGCCCTGATGGCGTAACCATGCTTCCCTGGAAGTGTGGAAGGCCATTGGTGTGGGACGTCATGTGTTCTGACACATACGCACCTTCATATCATGCAGGCACTTGCTGCAAGCAGAGCGGGCGCTGTGGCTAATCAGGCTGAAAGGAGGAAGGCAAGTCTTGGAAGTAAGCCACTTCTTTGCACCAGTGTCTGTGGTGACATCTGCGCTGCCATGGGCACAGACACTTTAAGACTACTACGAGAGATTGCATAAAGAATTGTCAAAAAGATCTGGTGAACCAAATGCCTATCAACACTTGATCAAGAGGATATCAGTAGCTGTGCAACGAGGAAACACAATTTCAATCATGGGGAACATTTAAGCCTTACTAGTAGGATCAATTTTTGATAGTTCTGATTGTTCTTTTGATTGACTCTATACACTCAGTTTTTCTTTATGTCTGTTGTTGTTTGTTGTTATTTTGTCTTCTTTCTGCATGGTTGTTTATTGTTTTAAGTATAAGCTTGATGCTTAATTAATGAATTTAATATACATATATATATATATATATATAATATATGTAGATACGCTGGCTGAGATTTGAAGCCCATGCACTGCGATCAGTTACCTTGTTTCCCGCTCAGCAATAAACACACAATAGTCAAACACTAGAACATGCAGAAATCATGCACATGTATACATATTATACTATATAGTTCCCAAGATGCTCAATGCATTGGCTCTTTGCATGCATGACCACTGATAATATTTGGGCCATGCCAGGTGCTTTTATGACCAGGCCTATATCTTACCCAATTGTGCATGAGTGAGCTTTGATCTGCAGGGAAAGCTACCAGATGAAGAGAAGGGTCTCCGATCTAAAGGAGCCCCGTTTCAATGGATATACCTGTCCCAGTGCAAAGATGTGGGTGGCTTTCAGATACTACACCTACCCGGACTGAGGCCAAGGAGGTGCACGATTGAGCATAGGTGTCTGGGCATGTGGTGTCCCAGATAAAAGGATGACCATGCATGCACACTTCCAAAGGAGACAGGTTGCTCCGTCTGGACGTTTCCCATCTAGGCGGCTAAGAGCATGAGGCTCAGTTCGGCTTGGAACTCCATGGCCAGCCGTAGCAAGAGACCTGGATCGAGATCACTAACCCAGTTATGACTGAGATGGCGTCCAATTTCACACAGTGGGCCCGTGACAAACTCATCGGATATCCACCCGGTCACCACACAGGTGGCAAAGCTTTGTGCATACATGGGGTCAACACATACAGAGACACACCCATGCAGACATAAAGGCTGACTGCAATTGATGGTATCATTATCCATCCATATAATATATAGCTATAAGATTGAGTCACTTGATAGGCCTGACTCAAAATTAAGGTTCCCACGTGCACATCAATTGAAATGGCATATATATATATATATGGAATTAAATATAAATAATATCTAATCTAAATTATATATATAATATCTAACAATGTCACTATATAAAATGCACAACATAGAGATTACCAGTAATTAGATGCATGATATAGTATATAATGAATACAAGACTATCACTAATGCAGCATATAATGCATGTTTATGGGCAGTAAACATACATGTGTGTAGTAATTAGAAAGTAACACAGTGTCACTGTCATGATGTGCCATGCATGTGGTCTTCTTCAATTAAGAATTAATAAGTCAATAATTTCATCCGTCACACTGTCCATATTCGTTGAGTATGG
>CAUJGJ010000258.1:791100-796100 GCA_963170055.1 Halisarca cf. caerulea | reverse complement strand
AGACAAATTATTGGGTTGTAAAAATGATTCTTGTACACATATGCACACATGGCGTTGTGCACAGTATTACAAAGAAAAACTGAGTACACTTTCGAATCACACGATGATCAATGCCTATATACTCACTGCATGCATCAGTTTAAATGCAGGTCTGACTCAGAACATATAAATACTATATGCACATGAACTGGTAGGTGGCAAGCATGTATGGATTCAAAATCATGTCACACGCGATGCATCTCACCCTGTTCCTCCTGCGAAACCATTTTCTTTAATTGTACATATTGCAAAGCCGCTCTGAGGATTGCACAATGGGTTATTCCTTCAGCTCCTGGAGCAGTGTTTTGCAATGGCAGCCATTTTCCAAGGTCATTGATGGCATCTGTTTCTTTACGTCTTCTCACAGTGTCTCGACAAACCACAGTCCTATAGGAGCGATTGCAAACACAGTGTCATTCAAAAGAACAGGAATTTATACAGAATGATCCCTAAAAATTATTATAGTACACAAAACAGTCAAATGAGTGTATTGAGCATATTAGACTCTATACTATGTAGTTCATATAGAGTGTCTATGATTGACTCGAAAGTTTAGAAACATCTGCAATGCATTCTCCTATACCTCAAATACAGGCCTGCCTGAACCGCCAATGGCAATTTAACACTTAGTCTATAAGTCTATAATAGGTATTGTTAATGGAAAACAGGCTATACCCATGGGTAGATATAGGTGGTGGTGAAGATAGTGGGGAGATGATAATGCTCTTGGCATCATACTATACAGAGACCTGGCATGGATACATATACGTCCTTTAATAGAATAATAATTAATAATATATAATAATCACTATGGTGGTATTTCGCAATTATAGCATAATTGTGATGATAACATAATAATTTTGCAACTAAACTCGACATATATATAATATTACATTATAATCTAACACGCAGACCACGTGAATACATTCATATTATTCAGATAAATTCGTTCTTCTGGCTTACCTCTTGCGTAAAGGCTCCGCAAGAAGGCTATTGCCGCCAGTAAAACTCATTCTGTTCAAGTTTATTCCTTTCAAAACTTGGAGCCCTTTACCTTTTCAGACTTCTTCACACTCAAAGTCTCAATCACCTTGCTATATAATGCAAGACGTGGATCGACCATAAAATGTAGATTCTGGAGTTGCCCACACCGCTAAATAGTCCTATCCGCAGTTCTATCGTCTATTCGAATTCAGTACACTTTCGATAATAATAGCGCTATCACGAGATTTTAGTTCCACATTGCGCAATAACGTTCACCCGTCACAGGATGTGGTTGTTTTTGTCTAAAAAAAGAACACCCTTAGGTGTCACATGCCATCCGCTAAACACGTACAGGAAGTAAACCATTATAATAATATCATTCTTTTACAAAATACTCAAAATGGCTGTTACAAAATTGAAAGCAGCTGAAAGAAGCAGCAATATAACTGGCATAAAAAATACAGCAGTTGTGTATACTGTTATTACATGGTGCGTCAAATCATGACTCCAACACACATCAAGCTACATGTAAGTCTGTTTAGTCAACATTTCATCGAAAGTAATTCTGAAAACCCAAATCAATACTCAAGCTACATACTTGGCTGTTACCCAAAAGTTCAGCAAGATCACGAAGAGGTGCGTCTTGGGGGCGGGTAGATGTAGATTCTTGGTGGCAGGTATAATGGGACTGCCCCAGTATATCCTCAACACTGAGGTCACTCAGATGCTCAGTGCTAGAGGGGACATGACCACTGCTGTGTACAGATGATGAGCCCACGGACTGGGGACTGAGGGTGGGTAGGTCGGACAGAGTGGGTAAACTGTCATAGTCCACAACACTGCCCTCTGTATCAGGAGGAGACTGCACACTATTTACAGGAGAATATCCATACACTGCACACTCGGGTCCTCTGATGAAGATAAGGGAAAAAAAGCTAGTGGGAAATTGGTCACAAATGGCATGTCGCAATACAATTGGTCACAAATGGCATGTCGCAATACAATTGGTCACAAATGGCATGTCGCAATACAATTGGTCACAAATGGCAAGTCGCAGTGCAATGTGCACGTACGTATGTGACACCAAATCATTATGTAGCATGACTTGGTGGTATGTGAGGATGGTGTGCACACGCACTCTGAATCAAACTTATGAAACTTCCTCTTGGTGCCGCAAACTTGGGACGCGGAGGGGCAGACAGGGGGATGCTGTGTGTTTCTTGTTGAAGATCTGGAGCAAGTGGTGGGAGCCTTTGCAGCTGGCATCCACGAGGAAGGCTGATGAACTGAATTAGCTATTGCCCTTCTTTTCGATGATGATACTTGATTGAATAGTGACTTGTTTTCACTGCTCCCCGCATGTTTCCAGCTATGTCCTACACTTTCGTACTCGTATTTGCTGAAAGTACAAGGCGAATGCAGCATAAGGTGGGATATGACAGCAGAAAAATAAGATCCATCAGCAAACAGAAAATATATAGACACATATGTATGCACATACGTACGTACACAGAATACACACATCCCTGTACACATACACATACACACGCCTGCTTACCCATGAGTGCACACACGCACACACACACACACACACACACACACACACACACACACACACACACACCAAAACATACAGAAACTTAAACACAAAACACAAAAAACATAACACCAGTGTTCGAAATAACGTTCGGACATCGGATATTTTCCGATCATTTCTGTGAATGTCGGAATGTTATCAACTTTGCCCTGACATTGTGTCAGCTCAAAGGAAGTGTTTATGGCTGTAGGAGGCTGTCATTGTTCAGGTGACAGATTTGTGGTCTGTCACTTTTTGCTATTAATTAGGTAGTGGAACTAAAGGAAACAAATGGCTGATTAGTAGCCCTGCAGTTCAAAGCGGCCTCTCCTAGAGATATATGTGGACTCTGGTGCTATAAAAGCATGTTGTACAAGCCTTTTCACTTGTACTGAATGTAATAATATTGTTTTGCAAATGAAAACATAGTGTACATGGTAGTAAAAGAGGGAAAATGCTAAATTGCTACTAAAAATAGTATGAAAATACTAGAATCTTTATATGCATGCTTACTTACAACTACATATATAATAGCAAGGAGAAGTGAGCAAAGTACTTGATCGCTTATCAAAATTGTCATGTCTGAGCAAATATGTGAATGTCTGGACATTCTGGAGTTTGTCCTGACAAATTGTCCAGACACCTCCACAAAGTTATCATGAACACTGCACACATACATACATACATACATACATACATACAAACTTATAATGTCAAAAGCATACACAGGGTTTCATTTAGAAAAATGGGCAAGGGAGCAAAATAATACTTATCAAAAATGGAGGGGGGGGGGGGGGGTGAAGGGAGTGCGTGTAATAATGCGCCTTCTAAGGGGTCTGGGAGCATGCTCTCCCATAAATTTTTTGAATTTTATACACACTGAGATCGCTTCTGGTGCATTCTCAGACTCATTTGCAGTTCTCAAAGGCCATGATGAGATGCCCAGATTTCTGGAGCTGATTTGACAGTCAACACCTATCAGGGCTCTACCTAGGATTAAAATTTTTTGGGGAAGCTTCAGTATTACAGTTTATGTCTGCCGCACAAGACACAACCATAGGTTATATGTACATGATATGATGTCCTATCATATCATGTACATATAATCCTCTGTCCTACCATATCCTAGATGTCCATAAAACACATGCAGTGCAGTGATGTAATGAGGTGCAGATATGTATGTGGGATCATAGGGGTACATATATAACTAGGGGGTGAGGGGTATGCTCTCCCAGGGAAAATTTGAGTTTTTAGGTTAAATAAGGTGGTATCTGAGGCCATTTTGGACCATTCAAGGTTGATTTTGACACTCAAGTAGGGCCTTCTCTATCGTAATTAGCACTACAGTTGGGATTTTTGGGGTGAAAGCTGGAGAGTTTGGGGTGGAAGCTATACCCTCCCCCCCCCCCCCCCAACACCACTGAATAGACCAATGGTTCTGATAAGATACTTTGGAGAATTACACACCTATGTATAACAGTTACACCTATTAGATCGGATGCTAACTAAGATTGCTGGTACAAAAGCTGTTAATTATTTTTTGACCTTGAAGTGATTGCAGATACGTATGTGGAACAGAAAGGTAAAAGAATAGCTATTGAGGTTTTAAAACACTACGCACGTTCTCCTTGTAACTTCCTTATATGTGTTGAGTTCATTTCTGTATTCAATTTTAGCTCTTAAAACAAATCTAAAATAAGGGTAGCTTAATTTCCAAGGGGGGTAAGACTCTGGCAAGGGGGCAAAAAATGACCCCCCACCCACCCACACAAATGAAACCCTGATACACAAATACTTACAAATGCACTCCAAATGTACTTCCATGTCATTATACAATAGCAAATTCACAAAAGTGACATATACCAGTTAAGTAAGCTAATACACTTCCTAGCAAATGGTCGGATGCAAACAAAAAAACTAATGTATATACACATTTATGTACACTGAAATATTCCCAGAGATACACATGCAGGATACCACCCTGGGACCCTAACTTGGTGACTGTTCTAAACAGGTAGTTGCCACACAATGTACTTGATGCCATCCTAGGACCCCAACTTGGTGGCTGCTCTAGACAGGTAGTTGCCACACAATGTACTTGCATAACACTGGCACTCCAGCCAATACATTTGAGTCTTGACTGGCTGGCCTACTGCACAAATTCCACTAAACACTAGGCCAGTGTTAGAAATAAGGAGCAAGCGTTGGATGGACAAATGTCCTAGCATCATTATTTTGGGTCAGACAATTTCAGATTTGTTCGGACATATTTTTGGAGAAGTACACATGTGCCACAATACATGCGCATCAACAAATAGTGAAAGTATAAGTAGACATTCTCAGTACAAATGACTTGGTATCATCATTGTGTGTGTTTGTGAAATGAACATTTGGTAGTGCT
>CAUJGJ010000258.1:771100-786100 GCA_963170055.1 Halisarca cf. caerulea | reverse complement strand
GGAGGGGGGGGGGAGAGTGGACAAGAACGTACTTACACAAGGACAGTGGTGCATTAGAGCAGAGCAGAGCGGAGCACACATACATAGTAGTGGACCAGCAGTGAAAAGGAACATTTTCCTTTAGAACACATCAGCTGCACACACCTACATAAGTACGTATATTGCATGCACATACCTCGTATGTACAATAACCACTGTCAACAGCTGTGACACAAGTAGTAACATCTCACCTGCTGAGGACCCAGTAACTTTGTTATCTGCTCGCCGACGTACATTATGGTACCACTACTATCGACGATGAGGAAGAATCTTCTCTTGTCTTTCAACTAAGAAGAGAGCAAATGGGACTACTTGAGAGTCTACGTACGTATATAAACTTGGGAACATAAATACAACTATGTAGGTATTTATGTGTGTATATTTACATATAAAAGCAACAAGAAACACAGTATAAGAGGTCACAGAGGGTGCAGTAACAGTGCTTGCAACAGAACTCCAAACACAGTAGAACTTTGTTAAGAAGACACTCTTAAGACAAATAACTCCTTAACACAAACTAGCGTCCTAGCCTTGTTTGGTTAGCACATACGTATGTACGTAGTTATCATATCCTGATGAAAAGAACATCTGATAATAAGAACTATACATGACTTCGTGGGTCCGCTAAAGTTTGTCTTGACAGTTTGTCAGCCAGCTGTGTGACCCACGTTTGTACGCAAGCACCAGGAGTGGGAAAGGGAAACATTTCCCTTTCCTGCCGTCGGCGCTTACGTATAAACATGGCTCACAATTGGCTGGACTACTTAACTAAGTACGTACATAAGCTGGAAGCCCTATCCCGGTTGAACTTTGTCTTGTTAGATTCCAGGTTTCAATTCTCTAAGCTCTAGGCTTATATTACTTGTCTAGTCTGGTCAGTCCTAATGAGACACAAGTCCAGTGGGTCAGACTAAAACTGTTCAACATGTATAGTAGAGCTCGGATAGTAAGTACCCTTAAGTACTCACTATCAGAGGTACTTACTATCCAAGGTGCTTTCAGTGGTATTGCATGAGGTAGGGGCAGAGCAATGAGTGCTTACTATCCAGGAGTACTCACTACAAGTATTTACTAACAGAGTTTGACTGTAATCTGCAATGATACTATCCTGCTGTTTACGGCCACTAATGGAAAACTGAGAACTAAAGAAGTAGTCTTTGAAATCCTACCATAGCAGAAGCACTGCACACACCTGCAGTACATGTATTGTACATGAGCACACATGCTCTGTATGCGCTTGAATTTTCATGGGGTGAAATTCCCCTAATCTTGGATTTAACGATATGTTTTGCATTTTTAAACTTGCGGATGGCCATGTTGTGCCAATGCACAAAAACCCGATCTAAATTTGTGCAAACTTTTGGAAATGACTTCCAATCTGTAAAACTGCGAATACAAACCACACAAAAACTAAAGCCCATAGGGTATTTAACTACAATACATATTCAAAATAGACCCAGCCCTGATATCATACTGGCTGGTAAACTCACAGCAGAATTAAGTTACAATAACACTACATGCGCACTTGGTACAACTTAAAGGAATGACAAATCAGGATTTGATTTCGTCCATTAAAAAGAAGGTGAGATTGGATTAAAAGACCTGGAATATAGTAATTGCAATAAGATTTACCTACCCCATCAAATCAGACAGGAGCCCTACAAAAAAAGAAGAGATAATGTTCCCAAACAGGCACATTCCCAGACAGGGACGAGGTAGTCCTTAAGATCTAGACAACACCATTGCTGTGTCAGTCTACCTACCAGGCTTCTTGCTAGAAACGCATCCCAAATTCCATTGTCTGAACAGCCATTATCTGCAACAAAGGAAAAGTCACGTACACCTCAACCCACATGGGTGCAAGCACGTAAGCCAAAATACACAGATCAATTCAGTAAACATCACACGCCACAATATGCCACATTTCAGATAGTATGTATATATATGCAATACACCGCACCCTCTCTCCAGCTACGTAGTACGTATGTACACACGTAGGTGTAATATACTACATTTCAGATATGTATACCCTAATACAAGGCTAAAAATAGCTGCCTGCCATCTGCCATTTTCCAAACAAAACAACAATATGGCTGACCAAAATTGAGTTGAGTCAGCCAAATGGCTGACTACTAAAAGTAAGAGCTTAGTTCCTGTTATCGGCTATTACAGTCAAGTGCCAATTCGTTTTGTCAATCTCAAGGTTCAGTGCTAAAGATTCCCTTGTACTATGTACGTATGTACACATGTACACATGTACACATGTACACACATAATCTATGATGGTTTGAAATGACTGACCAATCTTCAAAATGTCCCACCAATATACTACTGGGTCAGCTGTTTGTCCTAGCAAAGGTCAAATGCTATTTCTACCACTGCTAATACCCTCTCTCCAGCTATGTATATAGGTGTATAGCACAAAAATTATACATATACCATTACTGTAACCATCAAGACACAGGTCTGACAGCTACAAGTAAAACGACTGCAGACTGATGAATAAATCCTCATTAGTTTTTGACTAAATTCAATACATAAACTACACCTAACGTGTTAGGTTGGTGGAGGGTCACAATGTCATCATGATACATAATCTGCATATATGTTACAGAGATCACACACACATACGCAGGCACATACATAGCTATTGTGTACATGTAGGGATTAACCATAGATAATATTATCTATGGATTAACTTAAGTTAGCCCTAAATCCTCCTATGCTACGTCTGTAGTTTGAGTGGTATACAATATACAAGGTCAGTCAAAGTAAGTGTACCTAAGTTAGTCATCCACATTTCGGGATTGGCAAGGCAGTTATAAGTCAGGAGTGAGGTAAGACTACAAGAGACTCCCACTTGAACAAGATTTCTACTAGCATGATCTACCGGGAGCAATGACAATCCACTCATTCAAAACACATGCCCTCCCCCCTTCCTCTCCTATCCAAGGCTGGTGCCTCTTCTTCACGCAAAGCCCCCAAAAGGACTGTCAAATTGTCTGATATGAGAAGCCTGAGTAAAGGTGTGACCTAAACAGCAGCCAAGTGAATGTGCATAGCTTCACTGCCACCCTCAACTCGGAGAACAGAGCAGGTACAACACCTCGTATTCTACAATGCCAGCACTGCACTCCTAAGTGTGAAATACGTACATACGTATGTACATACATATATTATGTAATTCACTAACAGAACAACCACCTATAAATCCCTCACACAAAGAGGCTCTCATGGTGCTCCAAAACAATGACGAGAGGACAAGGACGGCATCCATTCAATTCTCTCCCTTGAGGAAACCTTACTGAATTGCAATAGAAATTTCAGACTAGCTACATGAGATCATCCCATACACACTCTTCTCCCAAGGTTATATCAACTCCAATATATGTAAGTCATGAGTTCAACGATGTCTACACTCATTCACACATTTGTACCAGTTATGTGCTAGCTAGGGGCGAGTGAAGTAAGTCAGAGCAGGCCACAATTATTGTAAACAAAATACTACAATCTTTCCACAATTATAGCCAATCCTCCCATGATCATTGTCAGCAAGGTACTACTATCATCCCGATACATACGTAATTGCACCATACCACTGTCCTGAAGTAAAACATGAGAAAAACAAGTTCCTGATATTAGGGTGCACCACACCGAAGGGCATGCTAAAGGTACAAGAATATAATTCATGAAATATTTGATAATCATGATGCTATGTATGTACAATTATCATAACATTAAAAATTACTGACAATATGACTATCATGGAAGAAATTTTACAGTTTAGGCAATATACGTATGTATGTATGTACACAGGCCCGTAGACAGGATTTTCCAGAGGGGGGTTACATTTCTGATTTCCGCAATCCCCCTTCACATACATGCGTGCACACGCACACACACACACACACACACACACACACACACACACACACACACACACACACATACACACACACACATACACACACATACATGTATTATACATTGATCCCCTATGCAAAATGCCCTCAAAATCATCCACAGTGCAAACGAGTTACAGAATACATAGTACAAAATGTCACTATGATGGTAAATGACATCATCACAAAATGGAGGCCAATTGCGATCAGGTAGCGTTCTGTGTAGCGTTTAGTGATAATAGAGCAACAAACATAGGGAAAGGTGTCTAGTGGGTCTAAATGAGGCTATATACTCCTTTAGAACCCTTCTAGACTTATTTTTTATAGTTTGGTGATTCTTAAGGGGGTTCGTCCGATCCCAACGAACCCCCCCTGGCTACAGGCCTGGTACGCATGTTTTAATAATATGATGCCCAGATCTGACACCAACCCATTACTGATTTGACCTTGCTGCGACACCATACACAACACCATGCATCCGTGCACACGCAGGCACATACATACACACACACATGCACGTATACACAGCACACACACAAAACATGCATAAACACACACACACACACACACACACACACACACACACACACACACACACACACACACACTATAGCCATCATCTACATGGATAGATCGTATTCCACTCACATACACACCGGACACAAACCACACAACCCTACTGAATCGTGACGTGATACTAAATACCAAACTTCACACACACACGTATACACAGTGAATTCTTTCTATACTGCCACACCTAAACCCTCTTCTACACAAACACACATACAGTGGAACTCTCTATTCCGGACACTTGGGACCAGAGGGAACTGTCCTGATAATTGAGGTGTCCTAATTTCAGAAGTTGAAGAAGTACGTACTATGGCAAAGCATGGAGAATCATTTGGTTCCCGTGGCATGTGTCCATAATAGAGGGGTGCCCATGATTCAGGGGTCCACACTAGAGGGGCTCCATTGTATGTATGTACGTATATGCTGCATATGTGCTTCTGATTGAGATACTGTGCCAATCAAATGCGACAGAATGATTCTTTCCTGTGAAGTTCCTCAGTGAATTTCAGTACATTGGTGACAATTCACAACACATGTACACACGCACCCGGTCCACTGAGGAGCTTGTGAAGCTTGATGTACTGGAGGGCAAGACGCAGAACAACCCCTTTAGTCATTTTGTCTGCATCCAGCCCCTGCAGTGGCAGGCTCTTCACCAGATCCTGAATGAGTTGGGCCTCTTTGCGACGCCTACATATGTCCCGGAAAGCAGGGTGCTGTGCCCTGTAGAATAGACAAGACCACACATGCGTACATACACAGAAGATGAGTATAATCCATACGTAAGTGGGTTAGTATGTCTGCCAAGTGCACACAAAGACAGGGAAGGTTAATTTATGTACGATAGCACTACAACTAAAGTGACCTTTACAACACGCACACACATACGCACACACATACATACATACATACATACACACACACAGAGAACGAAAAACCCTTGTATCAATTCTTTTCCATAAATATGATTTTCACTAAAACAATCACCTCAAAGAAACCATTGTACCCAATTCAGTGTGGTGCACTTATGCCATAATAATCCCAAAGATATTATCGTATCTCATACGAAAGGATCTAAACAGAGCTTAAGGCTATCTTTCCTTTTTAAGTCTTCAACAACAAAACTCAAAACTGTCATAGATTTAAAAATAAATTCATTCATTAAGCGCTAAATACAATTTTCCTCAATACTATCCGAAATTAACAAGCGATCGAGAAGATAAATAAATAAATTTACTTACCTAGACCTGTCCCTTGACGCCATCTTCAAGGGCGTTTCCAAGCTTAGACACTCATGGGCGTTGATATAGACGCCTAAAGACGGCATTTACTCGGAAAAATACTTCTCAGCTTGTTGCTATGATCTTGGTAGGAATTCAAGACCATTATAGCTGTGAAGTAACATCCACAAAATGTAAGCAAAAATTCAAAAACTTCACTTTTACTGAATATTTCAGTACAACTATACTACAATCACTTCTTACAACTGGCATGACTGCACAGAAATTATATATGTATTTTTGCTTAAATTCCCTGGACACAGAATTAACATTTAAAAAAAAAATTTTTGGTCTTAAATCAACACCTTTAAATTCACTGGTGATTTCACAGGAAGCAGGGAGTTGGGGGCAGTAGTCCCATGAAATCAAGAAGCTCTGTCCTCAGGCTGTTAAAAACTTCCCAAGAAAATGGTATCAAACGATAACTCACCACTTAACTAGCCTACAGATTCTGTGTAAATTACTCACGTGCAGTGGCATAATGATTCTTGCATGATGAGTGTATTTTATAAATTGTAAATCATTTTGTGTGTATATACCTAATTAATCAGTGTGCCCAGCACACATGTTATGCATTATGGCTACATAATAACGATGGATAATCATATATACCAGCTTCCATAATCCTTTCTTATCTCACTGCGTATATTTCCAAATTAAAACAGAAAATCACTGCATGATCTTGGCAAGCCAATTGACTACATTCAAGGCAATACCGATACCAAGCAGGGGCGGATCCAGAGGAGGGTACGTTGCTGCATGGGGTTATACAACCCTCTCTTTCAATTTTTCTCAAAGCTATGTCATCAGCAGCATGCATGCCATTGACTCCTTTTCCAAGGGAAGACTAGCTAGTTTAATAGCTAGCTTACTGTGGTCTTGACAACAGGCCAAGCCAATTTAACTACAAGTTCATGCAATGTAGAATCAAAATTTGAGCAAAAGTAAAGACAATATAAACCATTGTTATATACATCATACTCAAGGTTACCAAAATCCAATAGTACATAAAAAGGAAAAACAGAAAGTAATGTATCTAAGGGTCAGTGAATTGTCCCAATTGCAGTAGAAGTTGGATAGTGAGACAGCGAAGCAATCAGACTCATCTGCTGCATGCTCGAACACCTGCTGTCTACCATTGACCGAGAAGGATGGTGAGGGTAACTCTGTGATATGTCCTGTGAAGTATACGGATGGGGCTCGAAGGATTGTTCTGACATACTGGAAGAGCTGCTCAAACTGCCAGTCAGGGATGCGTTAGATGGCGAACTGTTGGAAGCATAATAATTGAATAACTGATCGGACTCCTGCTCTTCTGGCATGTAATGATAAGTGTTTTCAAGTCCGTTTGTGCTGTGGATTGGCTCCAATACAGTCTTCCTTGGTGAGGATGTTGCAGACGCATTCCTCCAAGAAGAAGAGTAGAAATCTTCGCATGACGACTGACAACAAAATTCTTCCGGTTCCTTCTTTACGATTTTTGGCTCATCCATGGGTGCAGTGCCGTCATCAGGTCTGTAGAAATACAATTGGGTGGATCACACAAACAGCCAATGTCCTCACACAGTGTAAATCTAGCATATCCTGTGTACATAAATACTTGCACTTCTACAGCAAACATACAGACATGTAATATTATAAGGTACGTATATGCATGCAATTGTATTAATTACAAAGGCTTAACTACGCATGTCTGTACATATGTAACACACTTTATACTCGTGCACAGTCAACACACATGGATGAATACAAACAATACAATATTACCACTAACACAAACCACACACATGTACTTGTGAATAGACCTATGTACATACGTATATTCCAAACACAGAGACAAGCTTACCCAAATATCCTGTTGGAACAACGGATAAGACGTTTCCTGTCTCCTGTATCGTCTTTTGATGGCAAAGTCAGAGTTGTCTGAATCCAGATCCACTGGCCCCAGGCAGTGATGATGCGATAAGGCTTGCGCACAACAACACCATTACTGAATACTACAGAGGGAAAAATTGACACACTGAATGCAGGTCACATATGTACGCATCCATGTATGCATAATCATAAGCAGATACAGTGAAACCTCTCTAATCCATCACTCAAAGGTGCTTGAAAAATGTCAGATTAGGAGGTTGCCAGATAAAATTTCGGAGTGACTCTTAGCATACATGTGGTCAGTGTACCTCATAAGATGGTCAGTTTGGAGAGAATGTTGGAATATAGAGGTGTTCGATTACAGAGGTTTTTCGCTGTCTTCTACAATTCTATGGCATAATACAGCACATGTATGCAAATACCTTCCTCAGTCAGACACTACAAACTTACACGTCTTGTTTCGCTCCACAATCACAGACTTGTTGTCATCAGGCAAATCCGAAGGATGCGTGAATGCACTACAGCAGCTGTTGCGAGCCATGTCCAACTTGTAACCAGTGAACCACTGTGATCTGAACGGCAAGCAACAGAACAAATGAAAAGGAGTGCAATGCCAGACGTGCATGCAAAGTTCCCACACAGAAAACAACACATTAGCTTGTTACCACAGACTACAGGATGGAAGGAATAAGGAACTACACACACAAATACCAGTAGGAACAAACAGTGTTTCCGACATGCCTTAAGATACCCGGGGAGAACACTGTGTACAAGCACATAACATGAAAACAACTGCCTAAATACCTAACTATCATTTAGTACATACGTACTTCCAATCCATGTCTAGTATCTCATGACTTGAGTTTACAAAGACGTCAAAATTGCCGTTGAGTACAATTTCAGGAATGCCAATCAGTTCTTCAGTGCGGCACATAGCTAGACAAAGGATAGATGAGGAGGTGTACTGGTCCCCAGGTTCTGCATCACAGGGCTGAAACTTGAATCTCTTGAACTGAGACGTCACCAAAACATTCTGATACAAAAAGTGAGAATACAGCGCAGATGAAGGGCAAAGAAAGACCTCACAAATAAGACAGTACAACACAAAAATGAGCAGACACACAGGCATACAACTACACAGTCAATGAGATGCAGTAACTACGTATGTACATACGTATTTTCTAATTGTACAGGATAGAACACGTCTTAAAACCAACACACTATATCTACAACCTACAGTACAACATTGTGTGAATCTTAATATTGATCACATGTATGTACATATTGATCATACGCATGTATGAACAGTAGAACCTTGGGAAGAAGTACACTCCCAAGACAAATTTCTCCTTAACACAAACTAGCTTCCTAGCCCTGTTTGGTTTGCTGTAGTACTGTACATGTATTACTACATCCTGATAAGAGGAACTTCTGATAATGAGAACAAATTTTGTGGGTCCCCTAAAGTTCATCTCAACGAGGTTTGACTGCATGCACGTACGTATGTATATACATACGTGTACACGTCTGCTCCTGCCCTTTACTCAGAATAGTATTTATATGTTCGTACATACGTCATATGTGCTGTACAACTGCATCACTGTATGATGTGTGGGGGCATAATGTAGGGGTGACTAGTGAGGCCCACCCAAGCAGGCATTGCACACTTGAATAGAAAGTATCATCAATTAACTGGTCTTATGACCAGACAGGAATGCAAATTTATCATATTCATAGAGTACAACCCCCATGGGTTCGTGATTATCACATTGACATTGATCCAGTGATGGCGCCCTAGATACATAAGCATAATAGTACCACCCAACACTAGAGGTCTACCCATAAATCATTTTCTTCGGCAGTACTACACTATTTTACTTTCACAGGGAAGTGTCTTACTGTCCATAACAGTGTATACAGTGAGACCTCACTTATCCACACCTCAGATATCCAGTTCCCTCACCCTCCGCAGTAGTTTTTACTGGAACAAATCTGCAATAATCCTACTGTACACTATACTGCTGCTCCCTCATTTATCCAGTTCCTTCACTTTATCTGCCACTTCATCCAAACGGGTGTGTGCGGATAAGTGAGGTCTGACTGTATAACAACATGGCAAAAGTTAAGACAGTATTGAATATCTCAGTCAAATTTCGATGAAATATGTGTTTGCTCCTCATTTCATCAGTGAAGAGTCTTCTAGACCAGAAGAGTTATTCAGGTGTTAGTTGCAAATTGTAAATTTGCAATAAGAATTACAAGGACCTGGAATTTTGTCATTGACAATAACAACAATTTCCAAGTGATTTGAATTCCAGGGTTGTAGGCAACCCACAACCCTCGACAAACACAAACTCGAATCACTTGCTGGTGGAAAGCAGATGCTTTTTGGTGGTGACAAAACTTCAAGATGCTTCATCTGTTCATCCTTAAAATATGTGCATACATATGCTTTGCCTGTATCTTTGGATGCCAACACACTTTTAGAGATGTGCACGATGGTAATAGCGTTTGGAGACAGGCATTGAGAAAGGTATGTTGCATTCATCGTCTCACTATCTCTCTTATCTCCCGAAAGCTGCATGTATTAGCAATGGATGGCGTGACGCTATATTTAAAGATGCTCAAAGCTTGTAGTATCTGCTTCTTCCTAAAGATTTTTCTTTTAGAATGGTAATTTGAAGAATGGCTTGCAATGTGCCCCAACTCCCTCAGAAGAAGAATCAGAGCCAGAAAATGAACAAGAACACATTTTAGCGAATCTCTTTGCTGATTACAGTTTGCAATAATTCTACCACTAATACAATCCGCTCTGTTGCCCACCCTCCCTACTAACCCAGATATATACACATACGTACTTGTTTACATGTTTTGCATGCTGCACTGCAGGCTGGACTTCCTTTAGCACCACTTTTCTCCACAAGAAATCCCTTCCACTGATACATGCATGCACCAATCTTCCCAAATTGGATACCTCTATAATATTTTGGACTTCTACTGCAGTCCCAATGGCATTCTCATAACGGAAGTTCCACTGTATACGTAAATACCCCATAAAACTCCAGCTGGACAGGTGCATGGTCAGATTAGAGGCTGAATATGCCCTTCCCACAGCCACAAGTCTCCCTTTGCCCCTCAATTTTGGGTGCACACCGAAACCACAAGGTACAAGGGTCTAGTTGGCTCAACAAGACGTACTGGTGTACACAACACAAAGTACCTTGTACTGTATTTTAGCCTGAGATCGGACAGTGGGCGACATGTTTGTCTTCATCCGTAAAACAGTTGGGGTGTGTTCTCGAAGCTTGGGTATATCGTCTTCTGTGCGTACTTCGAGATCTTTCAACACTGACCTGTCTTCAGCGTGCAGCAATTCAAGGAAATCCTGACCAATTACATCAATCTAAGTGGATAGAGGAGATAAGAAATCAACCACAATAAACAAAACAAAAAGCAAAATTTGCATTCTGCAGCATTTTGGGGGAGGAGAGCTGTGCAAAACACTCAAGCTCAGCACATGTAGGTATGTATATACGTACAATGTAGTCCTCTTAAAATGGCTACTTAACCCATGTACCCAAATCACTTGACAAGCCTTAAGGTACACATATACAATGGTAAAATATGGCTCAGCATCATAGTACCATCATGTAAAACGTGGGGTACGTATGTACTACTCACTTACACCACATTCATGCGTGCGTGCGCGCGCGCGCGCACACACACACACACACACACACACACACGCACACACATTGCAGTGGACTGCATGTATGTAAACAGAAGTCTTACTAAGTACATAACAGAACACTCGGTCCAATAATTATGATATTATTATCTACTGTATACAAACTTGGTTAGTATGCAAGTACCTGGGATAGTATACACTATTAGCTAGCTCTTCCAACCTTGTGTACAGTAATGAATAGTGACTGAATACAATACTGATAGTAACCACTTCAGATTGCAATGATTCTATAGTTTCATTACTCTTGATAGTTCTTACCAACCAAGTTCGACTGTATACACCTTAGTATGTACACAAACTTCTGACAGAAAGCCACAGATTCCTGAATACATAACTGCATCTGATCGTCAATATTATATTTGCAGGGAAACCAATTTGCTACCAGGCAACAGAAACTTGAGAATAATGTAGTTATTGTTACCAAACACAGATATAATTATGAATTATGATTGGAAATTCAAGACATTAAAACACTAAACCTGCTACAAGGTGCGTGCACACACTCACCAAATGAGGACCCAGAAGTGTTGTAATATTGCTACTTGCGTACACTATAGTGCCCATCATGTCAATCACTAAAAAGAATCCATGAAACTGCGGAGAACATCTAAAAAAGTCATGATCTACAAAAAAGAATTCAGTAACATGAACTTAAGCACACACAAGTACGCACATACACACACACACGCACGCATGCACGCATGCACAAACACACACACACACAAACACACACACACACACACACAAACACACACACACACACAAACACACACACACACACACACACACACACAGCTGCTGACTCAGCATGAACACATACATACATAGATGTACAATGCAGCATTGATTCAAACCATACGAAAAATCCACATAGAGCAGAACAACACCTACACTGGTGACTACTGCAAATGGGCCATGAGTAAATCATAAAGATTTCATCAGATTGCACAGAGAGATCACCTACCTACAAAGTTGTACACCCATGTGAAAAACGCGGAACTCAACAATAACTGGTACAGGGTACAGACAATTCAATCAACTGTCTACAAACAGAAGCTGCATCAGCTTTCACTGGCTGAATGCCCTTTCAACCCTAAACAGGCTTCTTGTTGTTAAAGGCAAGGATACTAAGGCTAAGCATAGGTTAAACTACAACGTGTTCCGTTGAGCACCACCCACTCACACACACACACACACACACACGCACGCACACAGACCTCTTAATAAGTTTTCTTGGAGGAGTTTCCTCAGCTTAACATACTGCACGGCCAGCCGTAGCACTATGGGCTGATTAGCTCTCTCCAGTTGAGACTCATCCATTGGAATGTACTTTGCGATGCTGTAGATGGTTTGCGCTTCTTTGTGTCTTCGCACAGAAGTGGTGTCTTGCACCATGCGAGGTCTGTAGGGACAGAGCAATTAACCACGTTTTCATACACAGTTTAAAAAACAATGTTATTTCTCTTCTTCTGTTTGCATGCAGGGGGGGGGGGGGGGTAAATTAGGATAAGTTAACTACAGAAGACCAACCAATACAAACTAGGGGTACATGTGTGCGGAAAGATGCCCTCTCCATTTCTACATAAAGACCCGACATCAAGATGTTCCAGAGTGATGCAGGTGAAGGTGTCTTCTGCAAGTGCAGGCAATACTACTTTTAAGTGATTTTAATGTTTTCATTGTGTTTCTTCAACAAAATTGTTGCTTCTAGTGCACTGCAGTTAATCCTTAGCACAAGTAGTGGTTCTTACCTTTCATTAACGTGACAAGTGTGTGATGCTATCTAAAGCAGGCTTAATATGGCCTTTTTGTGGAATAAGAGGTAATCACTGCATTTCCTCCAGGATTACATGCACTAAGCAAATCTAGTGAAGTGAGTTGTGCTTGTATGGGATGAATGGGGAGACACTCATTATTACTAATCAAAGTAACAATAAGATACAAAAATCCTGCTAAGAGTATCTACTTATGACCTACAACTACACTACTTAAGTTTCTCTTAGCTGGATGAATTGGCTAATGACTTCTGACCAGTCAGATAAAGTAGGAGAGCTTATACACTACATACCACTACAATTGCATACATAGGCTCCATGTTAAAACAAGAAATTGATAAGGAATTCTGCAATTGGGACAAATGGCGCGAACATGAGCCACACCTCCCCTCACTACAGGAAGGCGTTGCACACACGGACAATAAATGCAGTAATCCGCGTCCCAGATATGGATCCTAAACAGAGCGCGCAAGCTACACCACACAGTATAGACCTCCAGTCCCGGGTGTAGGATGCGCATCTCTACTGTACTTGGTTGCTGTTTACAAACTCCGTCATTCCCCCACCCGAACAAGATTCCCGTACAGTTTAACCATAGATACTACGGTTTAACGGAATAACACTCTTTTGCTCAAACTCTTCGTTCCTAGCATATAATAGTGACTCCCGCACTCCCGCCAAGACTGCAGAACAGTGACAAATAGTACACAGTTCGTGCCTATCGTGTACTAAACATTAGCTAATGGCGAAGGCTCGTGCAATGACAAAAATCTTCCGCTTCAAAGCTCACCTCTTTCGCGTGTGTTTTCTTGAGTCAAACATGACTACTCCCGGCAGTCCCTACAGGGAAAAAGTAGATTCTGTTGAGTTTCTCCAGATGTAGCTGCACTCCTATCCACTAATCTATAGCTCAAAATAACAATAAAGCTCAAGATGAATATTCATAGATTTTCACCACTTCCCGAACATGATCACGCGTACGATCCCATTCCAGTTTTAAGATACGAATCGAAATGAACGTATTTACAATCACAGAACAAGACTTAGTACGTATACAGCAAGGGACAGTAAATCCCGCGGAAGAGGGGGAGAGGTAGTCTACCTTCTGAAATGATGACGAACTACAATATAAATTTCTACACATGACATCCATTGAGGTCCAAAATGTTTCCTTCTTGTATAATCTCTGGCTCCCGAAAGGACTATAACTAGACTTGCAGTTGCAGTGTACGGTGAAGTCTCGATCCATTGGAGTGTCACTGTTCGGATGGGAATAAAATCCGTCATTTGGCTTGTTCAGTGGTCAGAATGGCTGATACCAGGGGTCACCAATATGGTTAGACATGGTTTGGTAGAGAACTGTAACCATTAGTTTTGTGAAGAAACCAGCAAAAGACAAGATAAGGGACATGATGGGCACTCACACAAAATTTGTTCTCACCAAAAGCCATTCCCCAGTGGGCGTTTCTTCAATACAAACTATAATCATCGAGGTATTAGGATTAGGGGTGGTTTAGAGTTTAGTATTGATAAGCACCCTGGGGGAACAAATTTTTCGTGACAGGGCCACATGTGGTTGGTTGTTGTGTGTACATGTATGAAGTAGGGCAAAGCGGGGTAACTTGGAACAAGGTCAATATTTTTCGTACAGCTAAGCTGTCTAGCCATACTTGCCACTGCTGATCTCTCCATTCATGTAGACAACACTGATATAATGAAGAACAAACTCTGTATTTGGGCTCCTGTTCCAAATTACTCTACCTCATATTATTAATTAATATTAAATATGATGGTAGTTACAAAATTACAAA
>CAUJGJ010000258.1:743600-766100 GCA_963170055.1 Halisarca cf. caerulea | reverse complement strand
ACACAGTTGCTAGGAATCACTCAGTCACGCAACAACCGCTGTAAACTGACACCTTGTTTGCTGGCCACAGAGTGTCAGGTTGTGGAGGCTGCACTATGTTGTGGTGTACCAGATCGAGATGCTATTCAGCATTCATCCATTTCTCATACCCGCATCTGAGGGAGAATGTTGGATTTGGGATTAGTAGGCCTACCCAAGACATTTCCAGATACATTGAGACCTCTCTAATCCGGCACTCAATGGGACCTGAGAATAATGTCAGATTAGTAGGTTGCTGGATTATGGAGTGCCTCTTAGCATACCTTAATGGTGACTGTACCTCATTAGATGGTCAGATTAGAGAGAATGTTGGAATATAAAGGTGTTGGATCACAGGGAAGTCAATTAGAGAGGTTTCACTGTACACACAAGAAAGTAACCTATGGAGAGCGGTGGAGGAGAACGTAATTGTGTTTCTCTTTTCCCACTGACTCATAATTCAGCAGTTAAACCTTACCATTACAACAATGTATGGTTGGTTAAAGTACATAATTTTGATGAAATCAGAAGTGGTCAAATGTGTACTGTAGTGGAGCCTGTATTAAACAACACGTCGTGGGCAATAAACAAGGCCAGATTTTTCAGGGTTTGTTGAGTAATTGAGCAACTCTTAGCATACACTGTATGACGTATACGTATGTTTGGTGATGGTCACATAATGAAAAATGTTGGAATATTGAGAGTTTGCATTACAAATGTTCCACAGTAACAAGGCACTGGACAGCTGAACTTTCACTAGACTAGCTCATGAACTGAAGTGTACACATATTATATTTGTGTTCACTGTTTTGGGGGTGTTTGCTAGTTTCTATATATACAATCTTGTCTCTTGTGCAGTGGTTGACATAGACCTGCTTGCTTCATCCTTCATTCCTGGGAAACCGAATTATGAGAGAGTGAAACAAGCTCTGCAGTCACATTTGCCCTTGGTTATGGACTTTGCTCTTGTTGCAGGTAGGCCGCATGTGCGTGTGTGCATGCGTGTGTGCATGCGTGTGTGCGTGCGTGTGTGCGTACGTGTGTGCGTGCGTACGTGCATGCGTGCGTGCGTGCATGCATGTGTGTGAATGCATGCATCCATGTATAGAGTGTTAAATGTTTTTATCTACTGGATGTACGTATCACTCGTACTGTCCTGTACATATATCCTTATAACCAGATTCTTCCAAAAATGCTGGAATGTTGGAGCAACTACTGGGAGTTGAAGTACATGAATGCCAGCAGCTACAAAGGGAACACAATAATGTAATGGTATGTACACACTTTAGCCTCAGCCGCACACACACACATGCATACACACACACACACACACACACACACACACACACACACACACACACACACATGCACCACACATACACACATACACACACACACACACACACACACACACACACACACACACACACACACACACACACACACACACACGTACACACACATGCAATTTGGATCTCATGAATCAAAATCATTTTACAGGTTCCTCTGTTTTCAGAATCTGAGGACAATTGTACACCAGTAGAGTTCTACACATGGCTTGGTTGCCTATCAAATGAGATATCTATGTACGTTTTACTCCAAATACCGTATACAGGGAAAGTTTCGCTAGTAAAACTTTCGTGAATCCCTAGATTTTGCGATTTTCACAAAAAAACTTTAGCAAATCGCTGTATGCTGTATAGAACAGAGCTAGCATTCACGAATGCTGTCGACTTCACGAAGTTTGCGAAACTTTATCACTTAGAAACTTTCCCGGTATACGGTGTACCATGTATTTATATGTATATTATATATGTACATTCAAATACAATGTATGTAAGTACTGTACATATATTTGATTATGTATTAATTTTACTTAATATATGCACATGCATACATTTGTATTTGTTTGCATGTGTGTTATTATGCCAGCAATTTTACAGTAGTGCTATAATGAGTACAGTGGAACCTCTCTAATCCTAAATACTCCGCCCTACCCCATAATCCGCCAAACCCGCTAATCCACTGTAGTCTCCTAAAACGAATTATATGTATGTATGTATTGTGTTTAAACCTTCTGCCACCCCACCAATCCATGATAAAACTGGCATTTCCAATTGTGGCAGATTAGAGAGGTTTCACTGTATCGTGGACATGATAGTTTTATTTCTCAAGTGTGAACGTTTTAGTGTATGGTACATGTATACATATCTACACATGCATATATGTACACACACACACACACACACACACACACACACACACACACACACACACACACACACACACACACACACACACACACACACACACATACGCACACGCACGCATGCACACACACACACACACACACACACACACACACACACACACACACACACACACACACACACACACACACACACATACATACATACAAGTACATCACCTGTACGCAACAGTCCATTCTTTCCTCTTCTCTCTGTAGTGAAACTAGTAGTATTGGCAGTTACGAATCATCCTTCTCAACTCCTGACCCAAACTTTCTTGTCAAAAAGATCGCAAGGAGAAAGTGGACAGGAATGCTACATCCTGTGTGGATTCAGCTGCTGCTGGAAAAACTTCAGTGAGGAATAAATGGAAACACACACACACACACACACACACACACACACACACACACACACACACACACACACACACACACACACACACGCACACACACACACACAACACAACACAATACACACACACACACACTCACACGCACGCACGCACGCACACACACACACACACACACACACACACACACACACACACACACACACACACACACATACACACAAGAGCAGGGATCCAAGAATGTGCATTCTCAACCTTTCACATCCACTTGTTTGTGATGTACACGTTTCCTAACCTCCTGAATGTTAGTAGGAAAGTGGGTATCTGCTGTTATTTCCAAGAGTGACTTTTAGGGTGTATACATACTTTCATAAGTGCATGCATCCACCCATTCTTCTGTACATGTGGCATATGTACATGCACACGTGCATGAATACATACGTACATGCATGCACAATTGGTGTACAAGGGGTGAAACTCGCCATACCCATTAATGTTGCCGTGTAAGTACAGACTATGTATGTTTGTGCCTGTATAGTGGAGTGCATCAGTTTCAGAAAGAGCTGAATCATGTTCTTCCAAACCTTTGTGTATTTGTAGGACAGCCATGTCTACTTTAGGTCCTGAAAGTGTCGGATTTACAGCTGTTCACATCTGGGGGTTTGAGGATGCACCTGTGACCCAAGGGAAGCTGGAACACTCCTACTTCCTGCATGGAGAGAACCTTCATACCGTAGTCTTCACCAGCAACCAGCAATATCACTTGTATAGGTCTTTGGCAACTTGGGATTTTACTCAATAGATTTTATTGCTTTGTGGTATGTGTGGTTTAAAATGCGTATTTTTCTGTGAATCTGTGAACGTGCAACTCCATTTTGGGAGGTGTCAACCATGTATTCTTACAATAGTCATGCATGAGATAAGATGGAAAACTAATATATAATATTATATATATATATATATGTATATATATATATATATATATATATATATATATATATATATATATATAATATATATATATATATAGTCAAACTTGGTTTGAAAGTCACTGTTTACAACATCAATCTCTTCACAACAACACACATGGCAGAAACGGATTTAACGGTCTCTGTGTCCTGGTTACAACAACAACTTGGTTATATATTATATCAGCACATTTTAGTGGCACCAAAGGTGTCGTAAACAAGTTTGACTGTATATATATAGTTGTCTTCCGTTGCCATGGTAGTTTGGTGATATCCCTGGGTGATATTCTGGCTATCAGCCCCTGGGAATGGATATCATCCCTGTGGTATAACTTCCAGACTAATTAATTAATATCTCACAATTAGTTATGATGCAAAAACAACCATATGAATACAATTATGCATACAGTTAACACTGCTGCAGGAGGCTGGAAGACAAAATACCAACTACTACTTGGGTGATAACTATAGCATATATATATAATATATATATATATATATATATATATATATATATATATATATATATATATATGCATATATATTATAATGATTTGCTGATGGATGAAAATTCAAGGATACAATATATAATAGGACTTGTAAGCAATGATATTTAATACAATAATTATAGAACATGCATGCAATCATTGCATGATTGAGGGGGACATGCACTGCAGTACATATGCTGCTATACATAGCACATGATACAGCAGAAACCCTCTATAATCCTGACTCCATGCATGCAGCTCTTGCATACACATACAATGTCATGCCATTCACCAGAACCAAATTAATGCTTCATTTATAGTGACTGTCTTATTAATTAAAGTTTGACAGAACAGCTTGATCAACCCCTGCATGAAATGAGGACATCTCAATAGTTAGGATAGTGATTTCTTGCATGTACCAAGGTGTCCGGAATAGAGGGGCTTCACTATAGTATGACTTATGCATAGGTTAGAGTATCTATGCTGCGAGCATACAACATGCACAATGATTTGCCAATGCAAATCATTGTGCACCTAAGCACCTGTGCACTAAGCCACCTAGCACCCCCCAATTGGGGGGTGCTAGGTGGCTTAGTGGACTTATGATGTGACTACAGAGCTGGGCTATGGGATGGATCCAGGTCCATTCCCAGTAATGGTGTCTTGGCCTTTTTTCTCTGCACCCCCCTACCATCACCAAGAGAACTCAGAAGAATGAAGACTATCCACAACAGCTACCAAACTGATTAACTCTGTGTGATTTGACAATTGACCTTATAATGATTATGTAATTGTTTGTTTGTTGTTTGCTTGTTGTTTGTTACTTGTAATTATTCACTGGGTCCCCTGAAAAATAGCCATTGGGCTAAGCGGGTCCCCAGTCTAAATAAGAATAATCAATCAATCAATCAATCAATGCCATATGCATGCAATATATGGTATAGTTTGATCATGTCCAATAGATTAATCATGAAGTACATTACATGAGTATGGACATTGCTAAGTAAAACTGATGTTCGGAAAACTCACTTGGAGTTTGGAGTGATTAAAGATTCAAGCTTGGTGCAGAGAGCTGTTCATCTGGTTGCTTCGACCAACCCTATACATATTATACCAGGGTCATCACCAATAGTTGAAGTGCCATGCGAGTTGCATGACATTGTCTAAGACTTATCAAAAAGGCTAGGGTAACCCACCAGGGCACTTCCATACAGCGATGTGGCCACTGCTCCTGTAGAGCAAGGAAGGGGTCTAAGATCATCTATGAACAGTCTTTTCACCAGAGGATGTTGTGAAACACTTCCAAATCCAATCAGCTTTTCCCACAGCATTTGTAAACAACACAGTCTGAGCACTTACTCAAATGTACTGTTTTTAGCACTTGTAGCTCTTTGGGAAGTTCAAATTGTATTGTAGGAATTACACTGGGACTGTAAGTCATGTCCTTTGTAGAGAGGCATATTATACTGTGTCTGAGTCCATGCTTGGGAGAGTTTACTATCAGAGGTTCCTCTATAGTCCAATTTCAGTTTGATTATTGACTCGTGTACAAAGGAAGTTAGCTATGTTAGTACTTAGGACTCTAATGTACACAATGCGATGCATGATGCATGGTAACCATGTACACATCGCAGCAAGCTCGGCACACAGTATACTGTACTATTCTTATCCAGTATTCATGGTCGTCCATGTCGACAGGCGCACATGGGCGATTAGAACCCCACAAGAATATGGCGGCCGATCCGTGGATTTTAATAATTTACACACTCGTACGCGGAGTATAATTCATTTGGTGGGTTGCAGAGTACACTGGACGTCGTATGTGGCCTTTGCGTGCAAGATGCATGTTCACTATTCATGCAGGTGGTGTTGCTGCAGGTTCAATACCGGACTCTGAATCACTCTACCCACTGTGTCAACATGAGCACCCCGGAGGAAATACTGGAAAGCTACTACGAAGAGAGTCAGTTTTGCCTATACCGGTCGATAACATCAACTCACATGCTCTCATACACTTTCTCTGTATGTGTTTACAGTTTCACATACCATACTGGCCTACCAGAGTCCTACACTGGGGCTCTTTCCACGTGGAACGAGTGGGCACGCAAGAGTGAAGGACAACGTATACTGTGCCATGTCAATATGGAGTCTATCGCTAGCTTACAGGTGTGTGTGTGTGTGTGTGTGTGTGTGTGTGTGTGTGTGTGTGTGTGTGTGTGTGTGTGTGCCTGTGTGTGCCTGTGTGTACCTGTGTGTACATGCACATACTTGCATGTGTTTTGCTGTGTGTATACATAATGGGCACCTGTTTGTATGTTTATGGATGGGTGGTCTCGATATATGTGCATGTAGTGCACCCATACCAAGTGTAGAGCCATTTTTAAGGGTGTATAAAAACCATTGAAAAATGATAAGAGGATGTAGGATTGACACATGACTGTACAAAAAGGCTTCATCAAAAGCATCCTCCAAAAACACTTGAAATGTTATTATTCAAGGTGTCTGTACATAATGTACTCAGTATCAAGGGTTCATTAGTTTATCCGTCAGTACAGAACATGCACACACACACACACACACACACACACACACACACACACACACACACACACACACACACACACACACTCGTGTACAAGGTACTAATTGTCAATATGTACAATGCACTGATAAATCGATGTCATGTGGATGTGATTAGAGAGTAAAGATCAAAATGTGGTTGGTTGGTCTTCAGGCATGTTGGCAATGATTCTGGTCGTGTGTATGAATTGGAGCAGACAGCAGTGAAGTGTATGAGGGGACTTCTCTTCTGCTACATGAAACAAGCTGACAAGGTCAGGACCTAAATTTATGGTGAAATTTCTGTTTAGTTGTGTGTGTGTGTGTGTGTGTGTGTGTGTGTGTGTGTGTGTGTGTGTGTGTGTGTGTGTGTGTGCGTGCGCGTGTGTGCATTTGTACATTTGTGCATGCATGCTTTTGTTACTAAATTGTGTATGAACATGTGGCAGTGTGGTAGAATTGTTTTGTGGAAAGCAAAATCATCCAAAATGGCATACAGAAACTGTATCCAATTGTTATTCCTAGAATTGATTAATGTCTGAATTTTCCCATAGTAATTGTTGTCTATTTGGGTCTGTTATTAAGACAGAGAATTTCATCAAATCTGATGATGCATGTCATATTAATTACCTCTGAAATTACCTACCTGCTCAAGCCCTTACCACATATGTACAAGCTGTGTTTTAGCTCACTTGTCTACACATCCTATGGAGTATCCCAATGGATTAGTGCTATACAGTGAGACCTCACTTATCCGCACCTCAGATATTCAGTTCCCTCGCCCTCTGCAGTAGTTTTTACTTGAATGAATCTGCCATAATCCTACTGTACACTATACTACTGCTCCCTCATTTATCCATTTCCCTCACTTTGTCTGCAATTTCATCCCAAACAGATGTGTGCGGATAAGTGAGGTCTGACTGTATTTACGTACATATCCCGCAGTGCTGGGTGGGTATCTGATAGAATGTAACATATTTGTTTAGCTTTGCAGTCTTTTGTTGTATTTTGACAGTTGGAGAAGTTCAAGCAGAACCAATCATGGTACAACGCACTTCACGTGAGATTTGAGTGTGAGACTGGAGAGCCGGCCACTCAAGATGCAGACTGGGGCCATTTGCAGGTGAGACTGGTGCAATATATTGGACAACAGAGACTATGTAGTGAGACTGGGTACAGTGCATGGGACAACAGGAACTGTGTAGTTAGACTGCATGAGTGCAGTATGTGGGAGAATAGGGACTGTGTAGTGAGACTGAGTGCAGTATGTGAGACAATAGGGACTGTGTAGTGAGATTGGGTGCAGTGCATGGGACAACAGGGACTGTGTAGTGAGACTGGGTGCAGTATGTGGGACTACAGGGACTGTGTAGTGAGACTGGGTGCAGTATGTGGGACAACAGGGACTGTGTAGTGAGACTGGGTACAGTACATGGGACAACAGGAACTGTGTAGTGTGACTGGGTACAGTGCATGGGACAACAGGGACTGTGTAGTGTGACTGGGTACAGTGCATGGGACAACAGGGACTGCGTAGTGTGACTGGGTGCAGTACGTGGGACAATAGGGACTGCAAAATCTGGCCGTTTTAGAGCTGATAGTTGTAGCTTCAATGGGTTGGTCTTACGTATGTAGCACAGACCACACCTCATCTCCATTTTCTTATTACTTGTTCTGGTGTGTTATCAGCCAACCACATGACATCATGTTACCTAGTAGAGGTGATGTTGCAATCCATGGTACACAAGACTATAAATGAGCAAGATGCTGCTTTTGTGGATATTGTATGCATTTGGTTTCACACATTTTATTAGCATCAGCCATTTATTGAGGTGTAGCTCGTGGATCTTCACATCATCTCCCACACAGGTGTAGATTCATAGGTACATATTGTGAGCTGCTATTGTATGTCTGTGAAAGTAAGAGCGTCTGTAGTTTTGAAGTCCATTAATCACAAAACTTTTAAGTTTGAACTTTACATTAGTTTTGTCTGTGCTGGGCCTGTCCAAGAGCCCACTGTATAGGAGGTGGCTACGTCACATCTGAGTCTGCTTGCCTGTGTTGTGTACTGTACATTCATACGTACGTACAGTTAGTGCCTTATTGTTAGGTATTGAGATTTGTGATGGTGTTCCCTCTCCGTTGCTGTAGATTGATGCCCCTAGTATCTTTCTGCTGGCACTGGCTCAGTTGACAGTGTCTGGGTTGAAGGTACATTCTCTCTCTGTGTGTGTGTGTGTGTGTGTGTGTGTGTATGTGTGTGTGTGTGTGTGTGTGTGTGTGTGTGTGTGTGTGTGTGTGTGTCTGCATGTGTCTGTACTTTATGTCCCTACATCAGCAGGTTTTTGTGTGTAATCATAACAAGTCCATGTACTTGTGTGTTCCTTCGTTTGTGTGATGCCATGTTTTATCGTTCACTTGCGTGCTATTGTGTATGTATGTATGTACGTATACTAGTCCAGGATACATACTATATGTGAACATTCACACATATGTAGAATATACAGTGTAGCCTCCAAATGGCACTTTGAGGGTAAATATACTGTACGTATGTACATAAATTCAGCTGATTTTGTCCTTTGTAGGGAGGTTGCCTTATATTGGAGATTCAAAATGTATTGGAACACTAGGGATGCGATAGCTTAGGATATCATAATTGATCCCTTATATAGAGGTTTATTTTAACTGTGTCTCTTTTCAGACAGTCCACCTTCATCTTCAGCAGTTTGTCTGTGTTTAGATGTGTACATATATTCTTGCAAGTGTATTATAGTGGTCTGTCCGCTCCGACACATTAGTATGTGTTTCTGAACATTTCTACTGTGTGTGCACACTGTTTGTACGTATGGTAATGGAGTATACTGACATATTGCTTGCCTGTGTGTGCAGGTTATACTGACAATGGATGAGGTGAGCTTTATACAAAATCTTGTATTCTACATTGAGCGGGCCTATCGGATACCAGACCACGGTATGTGGGAGAGAGGGACCAAGGAGAATATCAACAAGAGGGAGCTCCATGCCAGGTAAATTTGCAGCTTATCTATACTGCTGACTGACCTCCAGGTGCTTTTCATGTCAGTTTGTTGCTATAGACTACAGAAGTTTGTGTGTGATCCCCTAATGTCCTGATTGTATAGAGATACGTAGGCTAGCAGGCAAGGCCAGCACATGGAATTGTAATTTTGCATGTGTCGCTTCAATCCTGACACACTGATGGCACAGATGTGCGTATACGGTGTTGCTGGCAGAGTGGCTATCTCTACACATTGCTGCACTGTACTCGGTCTGTGATGGTTTTACATACGTACGTATATTGTTAACACATACCCGTAGAACTTGTTTACAAAGTTCCCTTCAAGAGGGGCACAAAATGAGTATTTGTTATTGGAGACAAATGCTTCCTACTAAGGCTGGTTTGTGTACTGTACATTAGTCAGGAGTGGGTGTGTATAGTGTGTACTATCCTGGAGTGTGCACTATGCCAGGTGCTTACTATGCAAGTTAAACCCTATGCATGTTACGTATTTTGTACATTCTGATTTTCATGTTTTGTTTTCAACTTTATCTGTAGCTCCCTGGCCATGGCTAAGGCAGCAATGGAGGCCATAAATGGACTGAACATGTTGGGATATGAGGTGTGTGTGTGTGTGTGTGTGTGTGTGTGTGTGTGTGTGTGTGTGTGTGTGTGTGTGTGTGTGTGCTTGTGGTACATGTATGATGAGCCATGTGTGCATACATGTGTATTACATGTACATATCCTTGTGTGTTTGTATCTCCTCCATGCCTAACACCCCTCCCACACACATGCCCCACCCTCCCCTCCAAACCTAACCCACCCTCCCCTCCAAACGTAACCCACTCTCCCCTCTACACCTAACCCACCCTCCCCTCCAAACCTAACCCACCCTCCCCTCCAAACCTAACCCACCTTCCCCTCCAAACCTAACCCACCTTCCCCTTCAAACCTAACCCACCCTCCCCTCCAAACCTAACCCACCCTCCCCTCCAAACCTAACCCACCTTCCCCTCCAAACCTAACCCACCCTCCCCTCCAAACGTTACCCACCCTCCCCTTTACACCTAACCCACCCTCCCCTCCAAACCTAACCCACCCTCCCCTTTACACCTAACCCACCCTCCCCTCCAAACCTAACCCACCCTCCCCTCTACACCTAACCCACCCTCCCCTCCAAACCTAACCCACCCTCCCCTCCAAACCTAACCCACCCTCCCCTCTACACCTATCCCGCCCTCCCCTCCACACCAAACCCACCCTCCCCTTCAAACCTAACCCACCCCCCCTCCACAAATGACCCACCCTCCCCTCCAAACCTAACCCACCCTCCCTCTTATATGATCCACTTGCCAACCTGCTTTCCTTCTCTGGTTATTTTAAGCGTCTAAGCCCACATACATGTCTACAGTACTGTACATTCCTTGCAAGTTTTAGTACTTGTGTATGCATCATTCTCTTGCGTGTGTGTAGGGTTCTTCCCTCAGCGTCATTCACGTGGACCCAGATGCTCACTTCCGCAACCTATCAACCTTGAATACCCTCCTTCCAAAGGAGTCCAGCTCAAAGGCAAGACAGACCGATCCATTGATGCTATTTAGATATTCATACTTGCTACTTGTGTTGCAGACAGGCCCACTGAAAGAGCATTAAATTTTTATGGCTTTCCTATGTGCTCAAAGTCTGTTCCCCTTATTCACCTATTCAGTCCACTTTGCTGTCCCCGCATCCACCCATCAAAGTGTAACACATGCATCCTGTCATACCTCCTCATCCTGTATTGTCTGCGTAGCTCTAATTGTTGGGGTTAATCCAGCCACTATCCTTTCTCAGTACAGTAGGACCTTGTATATCCGGCCCCCATAATAACAGGGACCTCACTCAACCGGGCAGTGTTTCATGCGTGTACTTCTATAATCAGTGTTAGTGTGTACTACATTATTGGTCTATAGCTGTACCATGTGGTGTGTGTGTGCATGTGTAGAATCAGGTGAAACGACTGGCAGAGAGCATCCACATGTCAGTGCTGAAAAGAAATTGACGAATATCAAGAATATAAAATGTGGAATGTTTCAGTCTACATAGTTACTAGAGGCTTCATACTTACGGGCACTTTCACAGTTACGGGCGCCCCTTGGTCCCAAGCTACCTGAATATGAGAGGTTGATCTGTACAAGAGGTGTCATAGTTTGTGCAGCCTTGCACGTGTGTATGTACCGTACGCGCTCTAATTTTCGCGGGCCTAAACTTTCGCGGTTTTCGCGGATTGGAAGCCGTACCCAGACCCACTTCCGCCCGCCATTTTATTTGGGCGGAAGTGGGTCTGGGTACGAGACTAGCGAAAAGTTTGAATCTTGCGCAGTGATATAAAATGGCCGTCGCAGTGATATAAAATGGCTGTCGCTGAACAGCGGGCAGCGCTGTCGACGCCTTATTGTATTCTTATTAGATCCATGATGATATACCTAATATAGGTGTGAAAGAAGGTATAGGCTTGTCCGCTGCCTTTATTTTGTCTTCGTTTGCGTTCGCATGTGCCTTTAGCTACCTGACGGTGCTTGAAGAAAGTCGCCCGATTCGTTCGTTTTTGGTTCGCAAGCGTCTGGACTTTCCAGATTTGGAGCAAGTTGTTCCATCAAGCATGGCAGATGCTGTTAGAAAAGAAATATGCAAAAATTCAGAGGAAGAAACCGCTCACGTGTCTGTGTCATTGCCCGGCCTGTTTGGCTTGACAATCATTAAAACTTCAGAGTGCTAATTGCGATCTAGGGTCTACTCAGGTCTATCACTACTAGTTAACTTGAACAAAAAAAAACAGAGGCACTGGATGGGGACCCGCGAAAATAAAAACGCGAAAACCGCGAATTTGTGAAATCCGCGAAAGTTTAAGCCCGCGAAAATTAGAGCGCGTACGGTACACATTCCTCTGGCTTTCAGTGCACCTTTTTATGTGTGGACAATTACCTATGTATTTGTACACGCCACACTCATTCCACACAGCCCACTACTTTGTATACATTGTCCACTCGTTTGCACCTACAATGGAACTTGGGTAGTGCATAAGTACCATCAAGGGCAAGTAAATACATAAGCACTAATTGACAGCAGTACGAAGACATTGTCAGTTCAGTACACGAGGTAGGGGTAGAACAAGGAGTGCTTACTACCCAATAATAGATACTGTCCAAGGTACGTACTTACACTACTAACCAAGTTTGAGTGTAGTTCACTCGTTTCTACATGATCCACTCATTTCTCTGCTGCTCTCGTATTTGTATCCTGACCTTCTGTTTGTATGCAGTTGACCCCATTCATGTTTATCCACATTGCTACAATCAGTGTCTGAAAGTATGTGGACTTCGAACTTTCATTATGTCCTCCATTATGGTTACACTCCCCTTTATAATCTTATGTACTTTTGCTTTTATACATTTAACATCAAGTAGTTTATACATGTACATGTATTTTTAAACTTTAACACATGCATACATGTATGTGCTTACACACATTACACATACTTACACCCATACACCCGCACACACCCGCATGCATGCATGCACCCATGTTCACCACACACACACACACACACACACACACACACACACACACACACACACACGCACACACATGCACACACACACACACACACACACACACACACACACACACACACACACACACACACACACACACACACACACACACACGCACACACATGCACACACACACACACACACACACACACACACACACACACACACACACACACACACACACACAAGTTGCCTTTTTGTTTGCACCCACTGTTCAGTAAAACCCACATCATAGCTACATACTGTACATACAATCTCCCTTCTGACACACCAGGATACAGATGCTGCTCTGCTTTGTGTTGTGGGTTTTCCTGCATTTGCCATTGATGACAAGGGTCTTGCTAGAGAAACCTATCAGAGGATTATGAAGAAGCTCCAGGTGTGTGTGTGTGAGTGTGTCAAGTCTACTGTCAATTCAATGGCCCCTCTGTCATTTGCTACACATGTGATCCAGCCATTTGCCTAAGACACTGACAATATACAGAAAGGACTCCATCTGTGTATGTACGTATGATATACATGCATACTGTATGTACAGTAGGTACATACAGTATGCGCAACTCACCCACCTATCTATGTACAGTACATGAGTATACGTGTACATGCAGTACATTGTGCACCTATGTACTGTGCGTACTTAGTAACTTACTTTCAAGACAGTATATACTTGTACTGTAGCTACATACATCACTCTGTCTCAGTGGAGACTCGACTGCAGTACATTCTGACAATAGTAGATTTTATATGCATGTGGATGTGTACCTGTGGCTAAGTTCTCCATTCTGATGCAGTCAGTTGTAACCATACTTGGACAAGTCGCATGTGCAATGCTTTTTGCACACTTGTCCCTTCCTTTTGTGTGAATGTTAGATACACACTCTGTGGTGTTGTTTTGTGTGAATGTTAGAAACACACCCTTTGGTGTTGTTTTGTGTGAACGTTAGATACACACCCTTTGGTGTTGTTTTGTGTGAATGTTAGATACACACCCTTTGGTGTTGTTTTGTGTGAACGTTAGATACACACCCTTTGGTGTTGTTTTGTGTGAACGTTAGATACACACCCTTTGGTGTTGTTTTGTGTGAACGTTAGATACACACCCTTTGGTGTTGTTTTGTGTGAACGTTAGATACACACCCTTTGGTGTTGTTTTGTGTGAACGTTAGATACACACCCTGTGGTGTTGTTTTGTGAGCGCAGTGGACCCTCCGAATAAAGGACACTTTCGGAGCAGCATGAATTCAGCTGATTTGTTCTTTGTAGAGAGGTTTTCCTCTTTGGGAGGTTCAAAATGTATTGTAGGAGTTATACTGGGACCGTAAGTCATGTCCTTTGTAGAGAGGTTTGTTATACTGTGGAACCCTCTTAAGTCACAATACGTTTCCTGTTCAAGGGTAGAATTCCTTAATATGAAATTTCTCTTCGGACAAAATACGTTTCAAGTCCAAGGCTAAAATTCAGTATTATTTTAAGTTTTGTTGAGAGGAAATTCTCTTAAGATGAACATTTAGGAGTGGTCCTTTGAGGTTCATCTTGAGAGAGTTCCACTGTCCTGTGTTCTTATTTGGGAGAGTCCACTATCGGAGGTTCCACTGTGCTTCCCTGTGTGCCTGTCTTGTCAGTCTCCAATTTCTGTCTACAGTTTGCGTATTCTGTATGTATGCACTAGACGTATGCCTATCCAGGTACGTTAATTTTGTGTATCTGTACATCTACTGTGTGGTCCAAATACACATGTGTGTGTTTGTAGGGGAGTCATGGTTTGATGCGTTTCACACGGGACATTCACCACACTGTGAAAGAGGACAAGAGTAAGGTGGAGTACGGGAGACAAGAGCTTGATGTAAGTGTGTGTGTTCATGATAAACATATTTTGTGTGTGTGTGTGTGTGTGTGTACGTACATGTATGTTCATACGTACATGTACGTATATGTGTACTGTACATACAATACGTACAACCTGTACATACATGCTGTCCTTCTTACATTTGAAGGAATTTGCCGGTATAGAGTGCCAGTGGCCTATGTTCTTCCTTTACATCTATCTCTCGGCCATGTTTGAGGGGAAGAAGGAGCTTGCTGATGAGTACTGGGAGAAGACTGTTAGCTTGCTGGTTGACTGGACTAGTGAAGAAGATGACTTCAAAGGTTGGTGTTTGCCTCTGTGTGTGTGTGTGTGTGTGTGTGTGTGTGTGTGTGTGTATGTGTGTGTGTGTGTATGTGTGTGTATGTGTGTGTTCATATGCTTGTGTGCATGCATTCATCATGTTTGCATGTATACATGTGTGCATTTGTCTGTGCATGTATACAGTATGTGTGAATTTTTGTGTATGATGAAATTACATGTATTTACATTGTGTGTGTGTGTGTGTGTGTGTATGTATGTGTGTGTGTGCATGCACATGTGTGCATGTATGAATGCATAACACTGTGACTGAGTGAGTGCAAGTGTGTTTAATTTATGCTACGCATGTGTACATTGTCATATTTTCCACTTTACACTTCCTTTTTTATGCAGCTAAAATTGTGCCCAAGTTCTATTATGTGCCCGAGTCTGTCATTGAGACTGACAGTACACAGACAGAGAGCATATCTGATGCTCAGCAGCACTCCTTGCATAGGGCGCCATCGCAGGAGAAGATGCCGTTTTTGTGGGCTCAAGCTCTTTACCTATTAGCAAGACTCATTCGTATGTCACTGTCAAACCTTATTTCTTTCAGTCCGTATGATCATCAATGTCTCTGCGATCATCTGTGTCTCTACGATCATCTGGGTCTGTTTGATCATATGGATCTGTTTGATCATCTGGGTCTGTTGATCATCTGGGTCTGTTGATCATCTGGATCTGTTTCATCATCTGGGTCTGTTGATCATCTGGGTCTGTTGATCATCTGGGTCTGTTGATCATCTGGGTCTGTTTGATTGCCTGGGTCTGTATCATTGTCGGGTGTATGTATGTGATTGCCTGGGTCAATATGATCATCTGGGACTGTATGACCATCTGTGCGAGTTGATTCAGTACATCTGTGTATGGCCATGCCTGGTGATCCAATGTAATGAGTAGAGCAAAGTGCTTGTCAGATTAACCAGACTGTTGTACATGTACGTAAAATATTTACACACATAGAAGAATGGTAAAAATGTCCCTGTTGTGGTCCAATAAGCGAGGTTTCTGGATCATCCAAGTTTGAATGCACCGTGCTTACTGTAGTCATTCTTTTGTGAAGTTGTACGTATGTATACAGTGGGACCTAGGATATCCGATGACATCTGTTCCCCATAAATGTGTCGAATAAACCATGTGTTGGATAAATCAGGGTAAATAGTACACAGAGTGGTGGTGATGATTCACTGCAGAGTGTCGGATAAATGAGGTTTTCCGATAAACCAGGTGTTGGATAAATCAGGTAGAATCTGATGAAGATTCACAGCAGGGTGTCAGATAAATGGGGTATCTCGGTAAACCAGTGTTGGACAAACCAGAAGTGACTGTATTTTCTATATTTTTTTTTACTTTACAAGGGAACAAATTTCTTAATCTGAGCGCAATTGATCCCATTGGGCGATACGCTCCCTTAGCAACTGTCAATGCTGTCAGACTCAAGCGGTCCATCTTCAAAATATCTCCATACAGAGACGTGATCATTCAGGTTGCCCTCATTGCCGAGACCAAACGGTGAGTTGAGAAGGATAGTGTGTACTTGTGTGTATGGGCAGCACAAAGTACCACTATAGTTTATGCTGCACTGTACGTACCTCTGACTCGTGTAGTGGTGTTCCTGTGTTGCGTGGCTGTGGTAGTGTTATATATGATAACTGCGTAGATATGTGAAGAAAAACTTTAAATGTCCGATACTAGTCATCAGGATAATTAACAATGTGACACAATGTGGACGTTGTTTGGTTATTACGTTCATTGCACACCAGCCTGTTGTGAGGATGACTGTTACCGGAAAGTAATCAGATTAGTGTGAATCTTCGGTCACTAGGGTGCACTCACATACACACACAGAGACATATATGCACGCTGACACATATATACAGGCACGCACGCACACACTCACACACACACACACACACACACACACACACACACACACACATACATACACACACACACACACACACATACACACACACATACACACACACACACACAGAGTATATGCACACACCTTAGTCCACAATTGTCCACTCCCATGGGATCATGTAGACCCTCTTCACATCTATTATACCTATACTTGTGCCTAACCGAGTTAATACCTACTACCCCCACATTAGTCTACAGACAATATTGTCCACTCACGGGATACCCACACAAACACCCCAGCAAGTGGAACCAATAGAGATTCTTCCACCATCAGACTTGGTCAAGGTACAATATTGATATGTTTGGAGTGTAGTTTTATGGTGTTGTAAACTCTTAAGCTGTTTGTGCTAGTCTGGCATTGCCGACCCAATTCTCACTCGGCCTTTTTTCGGGAACTGACATCTCGCCCGCCCGGTGACGCCAGTCCCCGAAAGAAGGCCAAGCGAGAATTGGGTCGGCAACGCCAAACTAGTTTGTGCAGTATTCACTAGTGTAAAAACATGCGTATACAATGATACCTCTGTACATCTGATACCTCTGTTGTTGGACACCTCCGAAACATAGCAACCTCCTTCAAACCCTTTGCCCCATTTGTTATCCCTAGCATTGACATGTGTACATTGGAATCCTACAAGATCTGCACACCTCCATGTACAGGACAACTTACTACGGTCCCAATGTTGTCCTTAATGTAGAGGTTTCACTGTACAGGACACCTTACTATGGTCCCAATGGTGTCCTTATTATAAAGGTTTCACTGTACAGGACACCTTACTATGGTCCCAGTGGTGTCCTTATTGTAAAGGTTTCACTGTACATGTAAATTTTGCCGGAAATAAGTAGATGCGCTTGTACATATATGCAAAAGTATGTCCATTCAATACCAGTGTTCACACATGTACACACATGCACACACACATGCACACACATACACACACACACATACACACACACACACACACACACACACAAATACACGCACACACACACACACACACACACACACACACACACACACACACACACACACACACACACACACACACACGCAAAAACACGCACACACACACAACACACAGTCCACTTACCCTTTGTACTTCAGATGCTGGAGAAGCTTGGAGCCAATGAGAAACTTAAGTTGACAGGACGTCCACTGAGACCTGTCGGAGGCCTTGGGACCAGCAGAGTTTACCATGTTGGCAACACCAAAATGATGTTTTATCCAAACGAAGTGGATTTGTGGGATTTCTATATGTCCCTGGACATTCTTCTCCTTATAGATCACCTGAAGGTGAGCATGCTGTGACGCGTATATGGTTAGACTTGATTTAACATGAGGTAAAGGCCTGAGTGTCTAGGCAAGTTCATGTTCAAGTGATTTCATTTATACATGTACGTATATGGCACCTCACATGACATTTCCCCTGTATGCACATGGGAGCCTTGCATGACCTTTCCTTACTTACATCCGTATATTCGTACACATACACACACACACACACACACACACACACACACACACACACACACACACACACACACACACACAAACACACACACACATGCACGCGCGCGCACACACACACACACACACACATGTGCATACACCCAATGTTCATGTATGTACAGTACGTATTTCCAATAATTGCTGTGATTTTGTCCTCCTGTTGTTTGCTCAGACACTACTGCACTTCATCCAGCTACATTGGAACATGGATGGACGTCCAACTGTTTGCCTCTATCTCAGAGAGAGCATCTTCATGTAAGATACTGTATATACGTACATGAAAATTACGTATAATGTACGTATTCCATACGCATGTGTGTGTGTGTGTGTGTCTGTGTGTGTGTGTGTGTGTGTGTGTGTGTGTGTGTGTGTGTGTGTGTGTGTGTGTGTATGTGTGTGTGTGTGTGTGTGTGTGGTGAGAAAGAGGCTATGTGCATGCATGTGCTGTGGTGGTACACCTGAGATCTTGTATGCATTCATATTGCTGAATTCACCTGTTGCACAGGGGTAGCCATTTCAGCAACATGATCAGCTTTCTGGCTGACCTGAAGAATGGACAGTGTGGTGGAGTGAAGATCAGAGTGGATCGCCTACAGGTCTGCCTCACCCTCACCCTTGCCCCTCATCCCTCACTCACACCGCTTGCCCCTCGTCCTTGCCCCTCATCCCTCACCTATGCCCCTTGCCCCTCATCCCTCACCTATGTCCCTTGCCCCTCATCCCTCACCTATGCCCCTTGCCCCTCATCCCTCACCTATGCCCCTTGCCCCTCATCCATCACCTCAGTTCCTTGCCCCTCACCCATCACCCCAGCCCCTTGCCTTGCCCTTCACCCTCACTCTCACCCCTGCCAGTCCCTTGCAACTCACCCCCTTGCCCTCACCCCTCAGCCCAACCCCTTGCCCCTCACCCCTCACCCCACTCCCTTGCCCCTCACAACTCACCCCTTTGCCCCTTGCCCCTCACCTCACCTTACCCACTTTACTCCTCATTCCCACCCCGATTACATCACTCCTTGATAAACAATACAAATCTAAGAGAGCACCTCATGACTAGTACCGCCATCTAACAAGTTCAAACATCCTCCTCCAGTCTGAGAATATCTTTCATACATACATATATACTACCCCTTCATGTTCCCTGACTGATGTTCACAATTGAGACAACTTCACAAATGACATCATGGAAAACTGGTCCCATTGGTGGGCCTAGCAGGGGGCTCTACTACAGTGATGTACTGTATGTGCATGATGTACATCAGCCTAATGCTAACCCGTGGGACCGTACAGACGGCATGAGTTTGGTGCTTGTTTGGCCATTGACTGTGTGCGTAGCTTTTCTGCTGCTACTACACATCACTGCATGTGCACACATCACTGCATGTGCACACATCACTACATGTGCACACATCACTGCATGTGCACTCATCACTGCATGTGCACACATCACTACATGTGCACACATCACTACATGTGCACTCATCACTACATGTGCACACATCACTACATGTGCACACATCACTACATGTGCACACATCACTACATGTGCACATATCACTACATGTGCACACATCACTACATGTGCACACATCACTACATGTGCACTCATCACTACATGTGCACACATCACTACATGTGCACACATCACTACATGTGCACACATCACTACATGTGCACACATCACTACATGTGCACTCATCACTACATGTGCACACATCACAACATGTGCACTCATCACTGCATGTGCACACATCACTACATGTGCACACATCACTACATGTGCACTCATCACAACATGTGCACTCATCACTGCATGTGCACTCATCACAACATGTGCACTCATCACTACATGTGCACTCATCACTACATGTGTACACAACACTACATGTGCACTCACCACTACATGTGCACTCACCACTACATGTGTACACATCACTACATGTGCACACATCACTACATGTGCACTCACCACTACATGTGCACACATCATTACATGTGCACACATCATTTGTGTTTACAATATACAGTAAGTATGAATAATGGCTGTAAATGCTTCAAGCACTGAAATCTTGCACATACATGTATATGACAGTGTATGTATGTGCAGTATATTATCCGTACGTATGTACAGTTTGTATGTACTTACGTATGTATGTTCGCTTATTGCTGGCATGCATGTGTACTATGTGTATGTGCATTCTCAGTGAGGATGTGTTGTTCTGTTCAACTATTCACCAATTGTCTCTTTAGGCACTGATCTCCACCTCCTGTGTTGAGCATCTTGAGTCAATCACAGACATCACCTCCTTATTGTCAAGGTGTGTGTGTGTGTGTGTGTGTGTGTGTGTGTGTGTGTGTGTGTGTGTGTGTGTACGTGTGTGTGCGTATGTGTGTATCTGTCAGTATGTTTGTGTGGGTGTGGGTGTGGGGGTGTGTGAGCATGTGTTCGTGTATATATGTGTCGTCTGCAACATGTGTTTTCTGGATGATTGTTTATATTATCGTTGCATTGGCTTGTATGAGGCCATGATTGTGTCCTGGGTTGTATGGTCATGGTTTCAGTTACCTGAGTGAGCGTAGTTTTCCAGAGTAGGCCTAAGCCAAGAGTCTGCTACTTAGTACAGTATGTAGATTTGTGGAGATAGTGGGAAGGAAAATGCTACAGAATATGTATAAAGGTAATTGGAATACACAATTGTAGTCTAAAAGATGGATCAAAGAGAAGAGCCTGTTTGTAAAATCTGCATTTGCTTCAATTTTGATTGCCTATTGAACACACTTTTGATGAGCAGTGTAACACATGCATACACTGGTAATCGAGTTAATAGTGCCTTCTGATAAACAATTAACTCTGTTCCCTCCCTGTGAGCAATTGCGCAACAACAGAACATTCACACCATCCCATTGACTAAGCTAGACACGGTGGAGCTTGCTTGTACTGTGTGTAAATATCTGGCTCACTTGCTACTCCCGGTTAGCATAGTACAGTATTGTGGGTACATACAGTACGTAAATTCTACTCTTGTCCCTGGCTAATGTACATGCAGCACACAAACCACTCCTGATGGTTAGGACTTCTGATGGCAAGTACTGATTTTTGTGTCCCCTTCAATCATAGACAGTCTAGACATCACTCACGTGAAACCTAAACACCAAACTCAGGGGATCATGCTGAGATTTCATTTTAGAAGTACATGTTTCATGTAAGCAGTATGTAGTAGTTACTGCATGCCCACGAGGGAGTAACGCATTTACTACACGAGACCCGCTCCAAATTAAGACAACCTCTCTACAAAGGGCAGCTTGAGGTCCCCAAGTAATTTCTCCCTACAGTTTTGATACATTTTTTACCTCTCAAAGAGGACAACCTCCTTACAAAGGACAAAAAAGTTGCCCGAAAGTGTCTTTTATCTGGAGATTTTGATGTACTTGTTTCACGCACAAGTCAGTACTCCTACTTTTCTAAGAGGCACACTCTAGAAACGTATCCACTACCAGCAACTATATGCGTATATATGTAAGCTCTTCTCTCCTCTACAGATCCAGCTCAAAGTGGTCACTCTATAGTGTACAAAGTACTAACAGTCCACATTTTCTGGATGACTTTGGTTCCCTTGAACCCTCAAACACTTCACTTCTAGACAGACCGTCACAAGAGGCA